>JABCKV010000073.1:0-81731 GCA_018282005.1 Asterophora parasitica
TACGCGCCGCTGGTACCAGTGTTGTCTGCCTCTCTGCCGTGAGTGATACAAAAGAACGGTTCCTTCTTCCGAACCTCACTGAATCATGGGCCTTATCTCTTGTAAACTTACTAATCGGGCTGCGGCCTGTATATAGTGGGGCGATTCTTCACTTTTGTTTCTCCCCTGCATCCGGTTCAGGGATGTTGTCGTGCACACCGTGGTTAGAGCAACGGTGAGTCATTATGTGTGTGACAGTGTCTTTCCTTCCATCCACAAACCATGACTTTCGTGATCTTTGCTGGCCACGGCGGCTTCAACGCCGTGATTCTGACTTACGCCACACCATCAGGGAGGTACAGCAGCAGTCGCTGCTCCAGTGTGAGTCTCTAGAACTTGATCGAAGTTGGCCACGAATAAGCTTTGCTAACTCTTGCGCTGAAAGTATGGGTCCTGTTTCCGACGCGGTCGCGTCTTCGCTCAGTGACAGCATCGTTGTAGAAATGCAACTCAACGCTGCGTCGTCGGCCGTCAATGGACTGGCCTTGAAGCAGACACTTAAATACACTCTGCCCACTCACTCCGCACGTCTTGAAACCAGGGGCGTGAAAGTGCTTTTAATCACGCTCAGGCACAAGCAAATCATCCACGACGCCGCGCTGGGGTTCTACCGCAGCTCCATTCACAAGTAAGTTTGACCTCTCTTTGTTTCTGGATAAACACAACCTGAACATTTTATCCGGCGACCAGGGACTCATCTCTATTCTCGTCCGTAGAGGATTATCTCGCAGTGGAGAAGGGCTGGTTCTCGCCTTACCTTTTCGCAAGCGCCCGCAGGCCTATTTTCTAGTGGGATCTCCCTTCAACACACCTTGTAGGCGACTACCGGGTCGGTGAAACCTTACTGGCAGAGTCGACGCTCACCATTATGCTCTGTGATGCGCCACCGAATTAGTCTACATCTGAAACGGCTCCAAGCAACGGTCACTCATCGCTTCCAAACGTGTTACATCGTTCCCGAACGCCTTCAAGGCCGCCTTCCCCTGAGCCCACATTGACAGTCACGCCGCCACCGCCAGTCACGCGGCGTCTCGTCATGCTCTTGGTCGGGCTAAACCCGCATCGCAAGATGTGGACAACCAGTGCGCGCCCCGGGGAAAGCGTTTTGAATTACGTCCTGTGCAATGGTTGCCCTGCAATTGTGGTGCCGGCTCGGGTGGGCGCGCCTCTCCTGGCATGGGATGGGCTGACACTTGAACAGCTGTGGAATCTTACACTGCCTCCCGAAAAGGAAGGAGATAGGCACAGGCAGAGTAAAGATCGGCGGTTTGAGGGCGTCGTGGATATACTGTTTGAGTATCTGGCGCTCTCTGTGGATTGGGCGAGGGTGGTGGTTCCTCAGGATAGCGGGTAGAATATGAGACCGGTCGAAGAAAGTAAAGATGTGAGTGGGGCAGAGGTTAAGATGAAAAATGCCGCGCGGAACGCAATGGTAGCTGCTGCTGTGCGCACCCGAACGAGTAATGAGGTGAGGGAGGAGATTGACCAAAGTCGGTGTGGAATGGCTTTTTGGAGAATTCCGTAGGAGACCGGCACACTGCTTGCTGAAGCCTGGCTGTATATGTACTTTCCCTATTCATTTCAACCAATGGACACTAATAAATAGTCGAACTTGAAATTGAAATTTGAATGAAACTTCCATTGGAGCGCGTGACCTGTCGGGGCGTGAGAAAGCATGTAGACTTGACGCGAGCGCTGAGTCGCCCAAACCTCTCCCGCTCACCGTCAAGTGCTGTCCTACTCAAGGCCTTCCAAGTTGGCTTTTCTCGGTTTTCTGGTCTTCTAGAGTTTCAGTTTGTCTTTCGTCTCGTCTTCGTCGCTGCTTGTCTGCTGCGGCCTACCTTTCGTCATCGCAAATGCATCAGAAGCCATCGTGCGATCTGGTGCACTCAACGTGTCTCTCGACCTGTACACCAATGGTCTCACCGTCGACCTCTTCGCTGCCTAAAAACCCGCCGTTATCCTATGCTGACCGTGCTAAGAAAGCACAGAGCATCAGGTCGCCCATATCCCACCACACACATGTCCAGTTTACCACCAGTGCCGTCGTTTCGTGCTTGAGCCCACCTGATTTGTCTAATTCGAGCTCCACATATAAGCCTGTCGAGGTAGCGCCGAAAGTGCTTGAGCACAAGCCCACGCCTCCGCCAGGACCCTCGACGACAGACAGCTCAAAGACCCAGACGCACCACACACCACACAGCACGAGCACACCGCGCACATCGAGCGATCTTGCCACCAAGGCGCTCTCTATCGTCGTCGCGCACACAGACGCGCCCAAGGTCCCTGCCGTCAACGTCTGGAGCCTTCGTATGGAGCAGATGGCCGCCCGCGCCACTCCCTCCCAACCCCCACCTCAATCTCAACTTCCCGCATCGCAAAGCATGCCCATCCCCCCCAAATCCGCCCTTTCATTGGATAAACCACATCAGTCTCAGGCCCAGTCATCCAATCTGAGCGCGGCGAATGTACATGGCTTGATGTCAACCGTTCCGGTGCATCATGATCCCTTCATTGTCCGAACGAATATTAATCCGGCCCGTCCTGTAACCGCCATCGACACGGAGTCGTGGCCCGAGGTCGGCAAGTCCATCCCCCTGACGGCGACGGCGAGCGAACACCACGGAAGCGGGAGCGGCAGTCCCACGAGCGCTGCTCCTGCCATCGAGACGAATTCAGCGGGCACGAACGCGTCCCGGAAGAGTGCGTATCAGCTCTTACACCTCCAATACATTATTTCAAACCTTTATTCGGTCTAATTAATGTGTGCTGATTGGTCGCGCATGATTGAAACAGGCGAGAAATCCAAATCCAAATGGGTTCCTATCCCTCCTTCCGAGCTGCAAGCAGCCGCAGATGCTTTAGCACCCGCCACCAAGTCACGGTCACGTCATAACTCTGAATCCCGCAAGCAGCCTCGATCGAACTCCGGCGCAAACTTCAGCAGCCCCAACCCGATAACTGGGCATGGCTCAAGTCAAAGCCGCATCCAAAGTGGAGCTCAAAGCCGCTCCGAAAGCCTGCAGTCAAGCCCACGCTTCCCCCGAGGCCGACGACTTCCTGAGGAGATTACGAGTGCGAATGGGTACCCCCTGCGACAGGTACAGGGCGCGCCTTCGTCCGGTTCGGCCTCGACCTCGGGTGCTGTGGTTGATGTGAATGCGAATGGCTCCCTCGACACTCCGGAAGCGACATACCCCAGCTCCGTATACACACACGGTCAAATCCAATCATCCTCTCCCCAGAATGCAGCTGCGAACGTGGCTCCTCCATCAACTCCACCTCAAGCTCACCCACATCTCGATCCCGCGTTCAATGTTCATAATCCCAATCAGCCGATCCCCCCGCCCCAGGTGAAGCCCGGTCAATTCCCACTGCCCCCTCCACACATGCAAATGCATCCCCTTCCTACGCGGCCCAACTTCGTGTCCCATAGTACGCACCACGGGTACAACAGCCATGGGCCCAGTCCCGGCGGCACACCCCCATTACCACATCCTTCCGGGCCTTATCCTCACCATCCCCACCATCTCTTAGGCCCTCCTCCGATGGTGGGTATGGGACCCGCGCCATACCCGCCGTATCCGATATATACACCGTACGACCCGCATGCGCACCCCCACCCCCAACCGCAGTACGGCTTTTACCCACCGTCGGGATCTGGGCACCATAGTCCCGTTTATACTCCTCGCCCTCCGCCGCATCACGGAGCTGGAGCGCCGCATTTTGTGCCTTATCCTCCGCGGGGGTATGAGCATAGGGGTGTACCGCCAGGCCATTTACCCCCCCACGTACCTGGCTATGGCGAAAGGGTGACGGAGATGCACGCCTCAGAGATTGAAGGGTTGGAACGAGCAGGGGAAGGGGAAACCGGAAATATAGCAAGGGATGCCACGACTTCACCTCCGCACGCGCGCCCCCCGCCTCCCAAGCTCTCATTGCCTGTCGCAGGTTATCGTCCCGCCGCGGCTGCTGTGCCTTCTCCACCGGCTCACATTGCTCCTTCGGGCGTGGCCGGGGGTTCGAATGGACGCGTGGTGTTTGGGAGCATTGGTGTCTCCGGTACGAATACGTGTCCCTCTCCGGCGTTGTTTCCGAATGGCGTTGGGGTTACCCACGATGAACAAGGCGGCGGGAATACAGAAGGGAACAACGAAGAAAAGACGTTCACGAAGTATTCGATTGGCGTCGCACCTGGGGAGGGGCTGAAGACACAATCGCAATCCCAGTCGGGGAAGCGGAGTCGTGCAGAAGAGAATAGAATAAAAGAAGCGGATGCCCCCGAGACGAAAGTGATCGACCTAACCTTGACTGACTACAAGACCCGAGACGCGAAATGGGAGTTCGGCACCGCGACAAGTACGACTATCACGACGAGCGAGGCAACGGTGCGCTCAATAGCTCCGGATGCACCGGTCACGGAGGAAGGGAACGGGGTGAAGGAACCGAAGACGTTACCACCGATTCTATCGTCGATCACAGGGTTTGAGTTGCCTCTCCAGACATCCTTTGCACTGACTGCATCGTCACCACGCCAGCTGCAGATGCGGCTCCAGCAGCTTTCCGGAACTGCCAGGGAAGATACAGATGCGCCCGGAGGGGACGCAGATCCGTTCGAAGTCAAGGATTACGGCTATGGCTTCGGGCTTGGCTCACGTTCGCATGGGTCTATGTCACCGCCTCATGCCAATGGTGCTGGCGTACAAGTGCAAGGGCAGGAGAAAAGTGGGAACGGGAGTGCTGAGTCGGAGCGCGATAATGAGAAGGATGCTGGTGCGAGGGACCCTCGGTACAGAGATAAGCGGGATTTGGAGGTGCCTGTGCGATCGAAACGCGGGTATCACAGTGGTGGCGGTGGGTACGGCGGCGAAGGCCGTGGGGGGTATGGGAACAGACGAGGTCGTGGTATGAACGGATACGGCAGAGGGTACGGCCGCGGGCGTGGCGGCGGCGGCGGGTTCCAGCCACCGCATCATCACCAGAACCGTGGCGCGCCACCATTCCCCGTGACGCCACCATCTGGGCCAGGTTTCCACCTCATGGTAAACAGCTCCATGCTAGGGGCTGGGCCTGGAGACATGAATGGGTTCTATGCGCCCCACCCGCAGCAGCGCCCGAATCTGAATCTGACGACGACATACATCCCGACGGGCTTCGAGAACTATGGGCCGCCAATTCCTCCTGCGCCGCCCTCACAGCAGCAGCAGCTAGGCGCGCCATCGCATCCCACGCCGCCAGTTCCAGTTCCTGTGTCCCATATCTCTTTCCCCCTGGACCCGACGCGGTGGTACCTCCTTGGCCAGCTCGAGTACTATCTCAGCCCGCAAAACATGGCGCAGGACTTTTTCTTGCGGCGGCAGGTATGTTGTCTGTGTCATCTCCCCCGATGCACCCAATACATCTTGCACAGTTACCGACTATTTTTATTTTGCACAGATGAACTCGAGGGGCTGGGTGCCGATATCGCTGATAGCGTCCTTCAATCGCGTGCGGCAGCTGACGATGGACTACCAGCTTGTGCGCGATGTGCTGATGCTGTCTAGCGTGGTGAATGTACAGGACGAGTGGGTGCGCATGACCAGCTGGGAGCAGTTCGTGCTGCCAGACGCGGCGCCAAGCAGCGTCGAACGTGGCAGCGAGGTCGAGACACATAGCCGAGGTTATCACGGGGAGCATTTTAGCCGGCAAGGGGGTAATGAGAGTTCCGCACCGACGATGCAGGGGGATGAACCGGATGCGGAAGGCGAAGGTGAAGTGTATGATGACGAGGAAGAAGATGTTGTGTTCGTCATGACGCGTGAAGAAGCCGCCGGGGCGATTGTCTAAACCGATATTCGAGGCGCGATGGAGAGCTCCATTTTATTTGCATGTATTCTTCGCAACTTCAGTCAGTTCGAATCACTCTATTTCTTGAACAATTCACATTCACGGGTCTTATAGGCGTACAACCATACACCATACACATTTACCATACGGATTGCTACATAATCTGCTCCTTTTTATGCCACCCGGTCTTGGGAGCGTACTATTTGCACGATACATATTATTCCTCCTTACTGTTGTGTTCTGTCTTGCCGTCTTCTGTTGTCTTGTCTTCTATTTCCCTTCCTCGCTTTTGGCTGCAACGCACTTCGTAACGCCGAATACAATCCGGGAGGAATCTGGATTCCAAATCGCTGGAATCGGTGCGCGTTCGAATATCTGCTACGCTTTTGACTCTCTTTCTACTGTTGTCAGGATATGAATTCATTATGACAGGCACGGAGGTATGAGATTGCCTTTTCGATCTTGGATCGCGAATCGGAGCCTCACCCTCCATCGTCCCTCAATCACCCCGCAGATTGTCCAAGTACTTGAGTCTTAGGGAACTTGAAAGTAAGTGTTTCTCCACTCCGTCGCGATCGGGCAACACGGACGTAGTACGGCGCGTTGCTGAGGAAATTTGGTGAACTTGGAGATGACCAAATGATTTGCGAATGATGGCAAGTACACTTTCTACTCGTCAGTCTGATTTCAGAGACCAGCTAATATCCAGCATTTACTCATCCCGCCCTTCATGTCGTCGACTTACGCGAGTAATTCTGCAGGTGAGTGCAATTTATATGTGGCGGCAAAGCTTGGATTTTGTCGCCACTTGAGTTATGGCTTTTGGTCGACCTGATCGTATCTCCGTTAGAACTTGGTTAGAACACCGGTCTACAAATTTGATAAAAGGCTAGGCAGGGCCTGATGTTTCTTGATCGTCATGAGAATTGCCCTTAAAATCTGAATATGAAACTGGACGCGGGTTATTATATCACGCTGCGTGATTGAAATAGGTGCCCACAACCCGTTTCCGTTATCCACAATGCCCAAGGTCAGAACGCCCTCTGCTGCGAAACCAACGTGGCCACCCCTGCCGCCTCCTGACGAGTCTGAGGAGGCGCGCGCTGCACGCGTCGCTGCAGAGGAGGAGGCCAAGAGGGTCAGCGACTCTATCGACAGGAGTCTGGTCGCTGAGAAAGAGTACAGGAAGAAAGGGCCTCACGCAAAGATTCTGCTTCTAGGTGCGTAACATCCCATACCTGTCGGCGCGCCGTCTTGAGCAATACGTTCGCCATCTCTCAAAGGTCAAGCAGAGTCAGGGAAGTCCACCATCCTGAAGAACTTCCAGCTCCATTTCTCCCCAAAAGCCTTCGGGGCAGAGGTGTGTCCTTCGGCAAGTAAACCCTGCACGCCTTCACTGACATATTTCGCAGGCGTCTGTTTGGCGGTCGATAATTCATCTCAACCTTGTGCGCTCAATCAATTTCATTCTCAACTTTCTGGCAGGTGGACCCCGGGACTCCTCGTCGTCCCAGGCACCGACGTCTTTGAGCGGTGACCTACGCCGACTGTGTATTGGGCTGGCTCCTCTACGCGAAGTGGAAGCGAGTCTAACCAAAGACATCTCGGGAGCGTCATCATCAGCTATCCCTCCGCACGCCATCGACTATAATCCTGCCAAAGCATCCGAGGTTTCGATACGATCAAGCACTGGATGGAAAGGTCTCCTCATGGGTCGACGGCAGACAGATGGCGGCACCAGGAGTTCGGTAAAAACGGATGATGCGAATCGGCGGATATTGGCGGCATGTGCGGACGATATGACGAGGCTGTGGAGCGACTTCGATGTGCAAAAGCGCTTAAAGAGTCAAGATATCTCGCTGCAGGATCAACCTGGCTTGTCAGCAACATTTCAGTCCTTCCTTCCGTATGAGTGCTGACGCGAACTCCGGTTCAGTTTCTTGGACGACATCAAGCGTGTTACTCACAGCGACTACGTGCCGACTCCAAGTATTTCATATACTCACCTATCAGTTGAATAAGGACTCACATACTATGCAGGTGATATTCTACGCGCGAGAGTGACAACGATAGGACCAGAAGAACACCGCATCAAGGTCGAATCAGGTGCGTGTGCCCCATGCCGCATTCCATAACTGCGAACCAACGCGCATCATGCATGTATGTAGCCACCGACAGCACAAAAGAGTGGATCATCTACGATGTGGGAGGTAGCCGAAGCCAGCGAGGTAATCTTACTCCCATCACCCACACTGCGTCATTTGTTTAACGAGGATTGCTCTTAGCTGCATGGGCACAATATTTCGATGATGGTGAGGAAAAACTTGCCATATGCATAGCGGTCCTGAGCCTGACGATCGGTAGTCAACACGATAATCTTCATGGCCCCCCTGTCTGCCTTCAATCAGGTGCTCGCGGAGGATGAGAGCGTAAACCGACTGGTGCGTCGCCGTAGCCTGCTCCCCTCAAAATCGCCGATGCTGACGAGGTATACACTGTTCAGACGGACTCGCTGAAGCTCTGGCAGATGATCTGCGGCAACAAAATACTAGCATCCGTCGAGCTCATTCTCTTCCTCAACAAGCTTGACATTTTGGATGCGAAATTACGGTCCGGTGTCAGGTTCTCGAATTATGTCAAATCATACGGATCGAACCCTAACGAAACGAAACCGGTAGCCAAATGTTCGTCTTTCCAATTTATATGACTGAAAAAGACTGACGATGTCCATGTAGACTTACTCGACGCATTTATCAATCTGCATCAACAGCATACCCCGAAGAAACGCAAGATCCACCCCCATCTCACTTGCGCAATCGTCAGTTTTCTCTCGCGAATATTCTTCTCGATTACTGACGCGCCCATTGCAAAAAGGATACCAAGGCCACGTCTTCCGTAATAGACAGAAGTAAGCCTTAGCCCTCTTCAAGTTGCCTCCCTTCATCGCTTTCTTTGCCCTATAGTCCATGAAGTCATCATCATCAAAATCCTATCGCACAGCAACATCATATAATCTACGCCCGTATTTATCATCTGTATGAATATTTATCCTATTCACTGCTGTACACCCGGGGACTCTTTATCTAAGTTTAAAGTACCTGCAGCAGCTTGTATCATTACGGAGTGCAATATCACTATGCGTCAGCACCTAACTTATGTTGACCTGATTTTTCGTGGAGAGCTGGTACCTTCCTTAGCGATCTCCTGTCTCAACAATTACCGAGTCCCAGCCATATCTGTCGTGCTAGCCCTATGCTAATCCAGGGCCACAAATCACTAGGAACGCCACTTTCACTTCCTGGTGCTGCCTGCATGTGTAGCGGACGGATTCTTGTCTTTGGACGGAGGTCGAAATTATACATGCATCCTAATCTTAGGCCGCATTACTATGTATGAGTGATCCCAGGTAGCCCATTCACGTCAATACTATGTGTCCTGAAATATAGCGACGGGAGCGTTGTTTACTCAATTCAGAGACGGTACCTCAGGAGGTCGCCTGAAGATCCGCGCTCGCTCGCGTCAAACGCGTATTTGTGCACGTGCCATCATAATCACCTCATGTGACCGTTCCAAATGACGCTCGCAGTCGATCCGTAGTCGCGCGTTCTCCACAAGGCTTTCTCTTCAGCTACCACCATGGTCAGAGCTTCAGACGTTATTCTCATCCTCGTACGTCCAATTCCCGTATGTCCTCAAAAGTCGTCGTGTCGACGCGCAGCTTAGGTTGCAATTCTCTTTCCCCCAGCGGCTGCTGCTATTGTCACAGGATGCAGCTGCGACCTCCTCATCAACATCTGCTTGACGATGTATGTCCTTGACCTTGTCTCCTTCCCAGCATCTTACATCGCTCTGCAGTCTCGGCTATCTTCCAGGCCATATACACGCCTTTTGGCTTATCTATAAGAAGATCCAGGCCGAGGAGCGCTACGGACACGGTGGCTTCCAATGTGCGTTTTTCACTTTTCCAGCAGCTCGCTCGCCGCATAATGAACCTTCCCCGTCCACAGATGTCGGAAACGGACAATATGAACCTCTATACCAAGGCATCGCACAACCCCAGCCCCAGGCCCCTTATTATGGTGCAACGGGCATGGTTTAAAGCGATTCCAGCGGCTCTTCTTGCCTCTTCTTGCTCTCTTTCTGAGACAACTTGGCCCATTGTAATTGTATGCACAACATCACGATGGGTCTAATGTATTCGGTTTTGCGCTTTTTGTATTTGGATTTGGTGTGAACATAGCATTGATGACGGAATTACTGTCTATCAGGCTGTCTATCAGGCTGTCCATGGACACGCACATATGTAGACCACACTACTTATGACGAGCGGTGATGAATAATCCTGTGGAAATTTTTAATCACCCTCTAGCCGTGCATCATCTTGAGGAATGCGATTCTTGTCCCGTCCGGTGCGACCAGGTCCGGAGTCGCTGGCCATGTAAGAATTTCTTTCTATCGTTTTGGTTGCGACGCTTGCACCTGCGATGGGCGGAAGGATCAAGGATAGCAGAGATTTCGGCGTTGCGTTGTTGGAGACCTGCGACGGAACGCATAAGCTTTATACGTATGACAACTGGAATGGTACTCAACTCGCAGATAGATAGATACCTTATTGGAGCATCATATGTCAGTCGGTGGCAGAGCGAAGGTTGTTGACTGCAGCCAATCGTGCCATATGTCAGGTCCAATAGACCAAGACACTATCCACGACAGCACAGTTCGAAGCATGCTGAATATGGGTGAGTGAGGGTATTACAGCGGGAAACTCGCAAGGTAGAGGGAATTTCACGTGCCATGAGCAGCGGTAAATTTAAACGGCCAGCCTCAGGCGTCCCAGATCTAGGCCGCGTACGTATTCGCCCTGATAGCTAGAGATGTAGACATGGTTCCGTGACGCTGTAGGCATGGGTAGTGTCAGATACACACTTACTTGATGGCAGTACGCACCGGGAAACTAAGTATCATCAATGGATTAGATTGAAACAAGTCCTACACAATGTGCATTTTATGAATGATAGTAGCGGAGTCACGAATATGGGTGTCTGATAGACGTGTGCAGCACGCGTTGAACGAAGCTGGAGAGCATGAAGAATGAGGTTTGTAACGACGATGTTCGGCCGATACGAATCGCAAGATCAGGATGAAACAACAAGCTGTGTTCCGTCTCTAGACAGACCTCGGCTTATGTTCCAGGACGAATTAAAGTCCTGCAGAGGAAGTCAAGATCACTTCATTTCGAATTTCGACATGGCCTCTTCACCGTTGACAGTAACGGTGAAATTGATTGCTGCTGGCCAGAAAAGGGACATCGAGAGTGAATAAAGTCGTCTCAAGTGTTGGCAATTGGTGGTTTGGGAGCCGGAGACGGTCAAAAAAGACGGGGCGATGACATCAATGTTCCCGTCAACGGTTTTTCTGAAGTAAAAGACTGAGGTTAGCTGAATCCAATGTATAGTATATTCAACATGGACCGCAGGGCCAAGGGAGCATCACAGCCTGGCGAGGGCGAGTCTTCAAGGTCTTCAAAACCGCATCGCGTTCTAGGGTGTCGTGCGCTCGAACAAAGTCGAGATCGAAGGATATAGAATTTGAACAACCGTAACCACATGCAAGGATTCGGTAACACTCCTCTCAGAGGGAGTCAAGAGCCCAAGAGTCAACCAAGTCCGAAAATGTACGACGAGATCGGCATCGGCTCGGAACAAGTCGCGTGGCTGGCATCAGATTGCGTGCGTGGGGAATCTAATCAGATAAATTTGCTGAGAGCACTCCACTCTTCCACCAACGTCCACCCGTTGCTCCGCACAGAGAAGCCGCAGAAGAGCGACAATAAGCAGTGCTAGAGCCACACATCAAGGCCGGCCAGTTTAAACCCGACACAGAAATTACTGAAGATGCCGAGCAGAGACACCGAAGGGATGACAGTGAGGTCAGGGGCAGATCCCCTGGGACGGCCAGCGGAGGTGTACGCCAGTTTCACAAAGGAGTTGAAGGGCGATGCTCGTCAAAGGTTCGTTCTGGTTGCTCCACTTGCAAATTAACTAGACGATAGCACACAGAGAGGCGGACGTGGGGGAACGAATGACTCTTTTGTTGGACGGCTATCCAGCGCTCATCCAGGGATTCAGCAAGCTGCTGCCGGCGGTGGTCGACGCGACAGCACGCGCGAAACTGTAGAAGTTGTTGTGGCGTGTTTGTACACTAGATAAATGACGGTCACATGATGTTGAAGTGCTTGTTCTGTTCAAGAATGGACGATTTAGAAAACAAAGAGCCGTCTGCAAAGATTGCGCCGCGAAAGAAGCGATCCGCAGAGGAAAGCAAGGGGAGCGCCACACAAAAATCTTCCCCCTTGCCCATGGCCAGCGACCGCATCTTCAACGCTGCCAGGTCCCAGTTGATCAGCCCCCCTCCCGAGGAGACCTTGCATTTCAGGAGGACTTCCACGTCTGGTTTCCCTGTACGTACAGCGATTTTTCTGCTAGGAATCGTCTCATGTCGAGCTGCAGCCGCGATCGACGCCGTTGAGGGCAGAGTCGAGCAACTCGAAGCGCAAACGCAACATGCCACAACCTGCTGACCACGACGCTGCGCCACCGCCAGAAGCTACGCCCAACCCCAAACCACGCAAACAGTCCAAACACCGTACAATTCCTGCGGAATCTCCTACAAGGCCCTCACATGCGCAGCATACACCAACTCCCACCCACGCAAAGTCTCCACACCGACACAACCCTGACGCAGACTTTCTACCACCTAGCAGCGCACGACGCGCCACTCTGCGCCGCACGACGCCCATACCAGCGTACGAGCCCCCCTCGGATGTGTTCACGCCCCCACGCGTCGTCATCATGACGCCCTCCAACGTCTCCAAGTCGTCCAAGCGCAAATCCACCGTGAAGCCACAAACCAAGTCCAAACGCAGCACCGCGACGCCCTTCAGGATTACAATCAAGACGGAGCCCCCCATTATCGACCTGAGCGCCCCAATCCCCCCGCCCAGCCCGACCGACGATCCCCTGCTTCTTTCCGGGCCCATTGAGCCCCCGTCTTCAACCCCTGTACGTGCACGATCGCGTAAGCACCTTCGTGACTTTGGTGTAGCTACCACGCCTCCTGCGCCTTCCCCACTAGTTCAACAACATGTCCAACTCCCCCCTTCGTCACCACCAACCGACGACGACGACGACGACCACAACGCAAACTACAACGAGAACGCACCGCCCTTTGACTGGAACCGTCTCGCAGCGCAGGAGGCTGGCACCAGCACGGATTTCAGCATGGACATCGACATGGACGGGCCTCAAGTGCCCCTGTTCGACTTCAACCTCCCCGGGTCGTCTGATGTCAACGGCGGGTGGAGTGACTCTGACGACGATGACCCTCGCGTTGATGATGGTGTGGTGGAGGTGGGCGAGGGCGAGTACACGGGGAGGTTCACGACTGTGCGCGTGCGCACCAAGCTTGATCCGCCGAGCAGCGCCACGCGGGAGAGGATGGAGGAGTGGGGCAGACCAATTACACCGTTCCCCCGCAAGAGAATTGGGAAGCTGAGGCTAGGGCTGGTTGAGGAGGCGGATGAGGAGGTGGAAGGGGAGGAGGAGGAGGAGGAAGGAGATGTACAGATGGGTGAGGAGGAGGAAGCGTTGCGGACACTGTTGCAGCGGAAGACACAGTCCGAGCGGACACGACGCGTCGAACACAAGGAGCATCCGGAACAAGAACGCGCCCAAGAAGAGGCTATTGTCGAGCTTGATCAACGCCGTGGCCAGGCACCTGCGCCCCCAGATCCCTTCGACTTTGACGCGTCTTTTGAAGAGCCTTTACGAGGAGAGTGGTTTGAGGAGCCCTTACAAGAGCAGGAGTCCTTTGACCAGCCTACTGAGGAGTCTCTTCCCGACCACGCCCCAGAGAACATCAACATCGACGTCGAGCCTCCCACCGAGCAGGAGCAGGACACGTCTTTGGAGGAGACCCATGACGCATCGGAGGAAGAGGGTGACTATGGAGAGGAAGAAGTGTTTGCGACGCCATTACCTACGGTGCACACGCACGTCCATAACGATGCGCGTGCCCAACAGGAAGAACAGGACGAACCTGACGAAGAGGTTTTCCCGGTACCCACAGTGCTACCTCGCCAGCAAGATCATGACGAGGAGCAGCAGCAGCAGCAGCATCCCCGCGGCGACACCAGCGAGTCCTTTGAGATCGACGTCGACCATGAACACTACAACCACCACGACAACTCTCATGACGACAATGACTCTTTCACCTCGCACAGAGCCGACGTTGACGACGAAGAAACGGACGAGGAGGAAGAGCGCGAAGTCCGCGAAACGTCGTTCGTGGCCGATGACGAGGACGAAGAGGACGAAGAGGCGCTCCGCGACAACAGTCCCTCACCCTCACCCTTCACATCTATGGTCTCTGTGTTCCATACTACCGCATCCGCTGGGCCTCGGACGTCAGTTGGAAGCGCATATACCCACCCAGCTCAGGCGGTGCCCGAGCATCCACGGGAACTGCAACTGCTCCAGGTAGAACAGGAGGAGGAGGAAGAGGCTATGGAGGAAGGTGAGCGACAGGAGGAGCTGGAGGAAGTGGAGAGTCCCATGTACCACGGGGAACACGGCGCGGATGTACGGGCACAGGAAGCGCTCGACTCTAACTCGAGCGACTCAGAGCTGGATGACCTCGATTTCGGGGTCGTCAAGATCTGTAGCGCGGACCCGCGTGCTGCGGCGAGGGCTGCTGCGATTCTCAAGCAGGTGCGTACCCCCCTCCCTTCGTTCATATTCAAACACTGACGGTCCCATTTTTATGCAGCACGACTATGACTGCTACACCAAGCTTATGTTCAAGCAGCGCAAACGTGAGCGACACTCCCTCGCCAGTGCGGGGATCGTCAAGCCTACCGCCCAACGGGACAGGCGCCGGCGCACGACCCTCGGCGGGCTCAGCATCGTCGCCGACCGCGTGTACGCTACTGGGAGCCCCGTCGTCACGCTACCGGAGCTCTTGCTCGAAGCCGAGGCGGAGGTATGTGTGCCCTCGCACGCTGCACACAAACCCATCCCTGGAACTGGAACATCACTTGCGCGTAATTTGTTCACCACTCCTGTCAGAGGTGCCGCACAAGAGGAGCGGGCGACGACGCCGGTCCCCGGCCCCGGACCTGTGGTGCTCGGTGAGCGTGCGTTTACGAAGGAGGAGTGGAAGTTGCTCGATGCCTGTTTTACGGATGCTCGGCTTGCGATTGGTGCTGTAGAGGGCGTGATGGCGTCTGTGGATATAGTGCGCCCAGAGACTGTTGTGCGACGGTTTGTGGAGCTGTTGGGCGGCAAGGACGTCGTGGAAACCTTTGGTGACGCATGGTCTACGTGCGTTGTTCTTCTCTATTTCTCCGGGAGGTTGTATGATGTGCTGATGCTCATTTACTAAACAACAGGAACAACCTTCTCCGCCGCGTGAAAGCCTTGCAAAACAAGCAACGCTCAGGAAATGTCGCCCCTCCCACGACCCCCTACACGCCCAGCCCCGGCGTCTTCAACAGCACCCGCTGCATACCCTTGATCGAGATTCCGAACGTCACGCCTCTTGGCCGCCGTGCGCCCCCGCCTGCACGGGCACAGCGCCCTGTGCTCCCACAGCCCGTAGTGGAGAACGCGCCCTTCGCGAACCTTCCGCCACTGAGCGGACAGGCGATGGAGGATGAGAGGCCGAAACGGAAGCTTCCAATGAGTTTGCTCGCGCCAAGGTACTCGCATCTCCTAGAAGAGGCGGTGGCGGTAAGCCAGCTTTCCACGGAACTTGCGGATGCGTCTGTGGCGCATGTAGATGTTGATGTGAGCGCGCGACATGAGGCGGACATAGATCTCACACTTTCTGGGATGCATCCAACGCGCACTTCCGCCTCCCCACCTGAAAGCTCCGGCACGATCGGCACTCGCGTCAAAGGCTTCCTTTTTTCCTATCTGCCTACTCTTTCCAAGACCGCCCCAGCCGGCCGAGCCAAAGCGAAACATCTGCCCCCGCGCCATCCCGGCTTACCCCTTCCCCCACCTGACCTTCTCCAAAAGCCACGCGGTCCCATCTCCACGCCTGCACGAGCACCCGCTCCCAGGCTCCCTCATCCCAAGGAGCTAGTGCAACTACAGCCAGCACCAGCACCCTTACCGAAGGCGTCGATGATTCCGCGCGCGCGGAAGCCGCAGCGTATGGTAGAGTTGACCCCTGTAACGCCACCACAGGAGGAGGCGAAGCGGGTGGAGATCTCGCGGCCAAGAAGGAGCAGTGGGGGGAGTGTCAAGGATTTAGTGAAGAGCTTTGAGGAGTTGCGGAGGGATGGTGGGGAGAAGGAAAAGGAAGGTGAAAGGAGAGCGGAGTTGAAGAGGGTGAGAAGTGTCGGGGAGTGGAGGAAGACAGCGGGTCTCGGGGGCGGGACTGCTGCAACCTCGAGGAAGCCGGGATGGAGGCCGTAATATTTGGGACAGAGATCTTGGTGTGTGGACTGTGTTGATATCTACGGGATTTTGTAGTTTTGCATCTTTATGTGACTTATGGGAATTATGACTATGGATATACTCGAGCATGTACCACCTTTGAAACTTAAGGAATGCCGGAATGAATGGCTTCAAATCGCCAGTTCAGAGTTCTACGCCCAGTTGCACGTGGCCCGATATGATTTCTTGAGTGATAACGAACAATATTCCTTCCTTTTTTCCTCTCAATGGTAGCTCCCGTTCCCTCAGCAGTGACAACAGACTCGACAAATCTACCAAGGTGTACTTTAACAGAGCTTGCTGTGTTGCCAGGACACACTGAGCGCTCATGGCACATCGCCTGGAACCCCACTCGTCCACTGCTTGCTTCGTGCTCATCCGACAAAACTGTGCGGATGTACGCCTACACAGGATCCAGCTCAGCTGGGGAGGGCGACAAGACCCCAAAATTTACACACGTCTCGACGATCGAGACGGGGCACTCGAAAGCTGTGCGCGCACTTGCATGGGCGCCATCGGGACGGACGCTCGCGACCGCGTCGTTTGATTCAAATATAGGGATTTGGGAACATGAACATGGCGAAGAAGATGAAAGCCTGGGAGGCGATGAAGTGACTGGGGAGTGGGAGTGCGCGAGTCAGATGGAGGGACATGATACGGAGTGTAAAAGTGTCGCGTATTCAAGTACCGGGACGTTGCTTGCAAGCTGTAGTCGGGATAAGACAGTTTGGATCTGGGAAGGTGCGCGATTTTTACTTGCGTATGTGTGCAGACCGACTGATTGCAATGTAACAGTGCACCCTGACGCGGACTTTGAGTGCATGGGCGTGCTTATGGATCACAGCCAGGACGTCAAGTGCGTCGCCTGGCATCCTACAGAAGAGGTGCTTCCTGTTTATCTCGTTCCTATGATCCTTAATACGATTGCCATGACACACAGGTCCTTGCCTCCGCATCATACGACGACACCATTAAACTCTACATCGACGACCCGTCCGACGATTGGTTCTCCTTTGCCACGCTCTCCGGCCACACCTCGACTGTGTGGTCGCTCGCGTTCTCACCAGATGGACGGTACCTCGCCTCCGGGTCGGATGACCGCACAGTGCGCGTGTGGAAACGCGTGAGCGTGGGGGATCACAGGTGGGAGTGTGTTTTGGTACTGGGTGGACACGAGCGAGCCGTTTACTCTGTTTCTTGGGGTCCGGGCGGCGCTGAGGCGGCGCAGGTGGGCGAGGGAAGAAAGAGCCTGGGGTGGCTGGCGAGTACGGGGAGCGATGGGCAGATACAGATTTGGGCTTTCTCAGTATGTCATTCCTCTTGTTGTTTATGTCATTATAGATGTAATCCACCATCGGTGTTTAGGAGGAGGAAGGAGAGGCGGCGAAAAGCAGTGTCACGCCACCAGAGCACAAGCTAATTGCGAACATCGCGTCGGCGCACGGCGTGTACGATGTGAACGCAGTAGCGTGGTGCCCGCGCGCATCTCACGCAGATCTACTAGCTACTGCGGGAGATGACGGCATGACGCGCGTGTGGCGTGTCGCACAGATCTAATATGTATCTTTAATCTACCTCCCTTCTCCAGTTGTCTCTTTCCGTCCTGTCGTGCAAAACGCATACGAAATCTTCTCATCCGCTACTTTCGTGACCCTATGCGCTGCCCTGGCCCTAGTCTCCGAGTCAATGTTGATAACTTGGTGCGTTGCCTCAGATCTCGAATGGACAGATATTATTGGGAATGCACTCTTTCAATCAGAATATTTTCTTGTCGTAACTTGATAGATCTCTACACTTAGGCTGTTGCGCGGCGACACATTCCTGGCCTACGTGTGGCGCAAACCTGACTTCCACAAACTCAGGATCCAGTCGAGGACGAGTTTGGCATTACAATTGCATCAAATTCGCATTTTCCACCTTTATCTGTACAAAACCTCACAGATCCGATTACAATTATCTAATTTCAGCAATTGTAGTGCTTGAAGATGGCAGCGTGGCGATAAGATAAATTCAATGGATACTCACGCCGTACTTGTCAGCATTGTTGCGCTTGTTTAATGTTTTGGGCGGAGAGGCCTGGGGCAACGGAGCACCTCGTGGAGAATGACACCACCTCTGCTTGAGGTGGTGGAGTCAAAGCTATCTGGTATAGCACCTTGTTAATCTTCACTCGCGCCGAGTACTAGTACGGAACAGCATTCTTGCCAGTGCAAACACTATGCGTGGGCTTGACGACGGTAAAGAAAATGTCGCACGTGTAGATCTAAAAAAATCAGCTTGAGGTCGAGTCAGAGATGCTATGGCTAATACTCACGTCGTGGCTGACGATTTGGCCGTTGCTTGTACCGACGAGAGTGCAAGCAACAACACACCGTTGCCGCCACAAATTTTGGCCGGATCTGGCAGTGCAGCCGATACCAGAAAGAAGAGGCTTTACCAGACAGGTAATGACTATGTCATCGATGGACTTGACGGATTCATGGACGGCCTTTACCGACTCGGAGAGGTTGAGGTCACCAGAAGAGAGGCACAGAGCCACAATGGCAAGCCTGCTGAGGAGAAGAGCAGCATGATGATGGTAGAGGAGTGTCGGTGAGGCGAGAATTCTGGCGTTGGGTTGCGATACTCTGCCATTTTATGAAATCGTAATCATCAGTGGCGGGCCTTTGAAGATCGCATCGTATACGGCTTACGAGGACCGCCATAAGTGCCACATGATGACGATGCTCCGTCGTGGGAAACCAGGGTGTCCGGTATGACCGGTCAGTCGGAAGCCTGTTACGCTCAATTGAAGTTGCGCTATCATGATTTCTCAACCATTTTCGTAGAAAACAAAACAAGTCAGGGGACGAGTCGCGTCCCTTGAATGAAAACAAGAACCAATCACTTTGAGCTGAGAGTCAAGAGCTGAGACTGACTTTTTCTCCGAGTCCTCAGGCTGTGATCTGGTCCTCAGGAGTCAGCGCTAGCCAGCGCTCAGGAAGGCCCTGCCATCACGAGCTTCGAAGGGTTCGGCAACCGATTGGTACCAACAGCGTCAGATCTAAACTTGAGCTCAGCCTCTTGTGATGCATTCATAGGACGAATTGTTGGAGGTAGCGAAAGGTCTCGGACGACGGACACAAATTGGGATTAAGGATCAAAACAAACATCATAATGAACGTGACATTGACACGGAGATTTCAGGCCCGAAACCACTCGGGGTTGCTGTTCCGCCATCCTAGCGACTTGCTCGCGAGGAGTCATCCAGTGGCAAGCCCTCAGGGATTACGGTCATGATGGAATTTAACATCAGCAGCGTTGGTGACATTGACAATAGCTGCGAAGACCCAGAAGCTGGCAAGAAGCTCGCGTGGCGCATATCCAAATCGGGGAAGGAAAAAGATGGAACCGAGCTGCTGAGGCGTTGTTATTTATGGTTCTGGGATAAATGCAACTATTTACTGATCCAATCCGAGTCCTTGGGGTACAGACCAAGCCAGGCGATCCCTTAGCAGTTGTAGTGCTTGTAGATGGCTGAGGCCAAGCACTGAAGAAAGGCTATCAATTTACGAAGGCGCAAGCAGGTAAACCTACATACTCGATAATTGTCGGCGTTGTTCTTCTTGTTGGCATCCGAGAGGCCAGCGGTGACGGAGCATCCGTAGCCAAGATCACCGGTGCCAGCTGTCGCGTGCGAGAGCTCATGCAGGATGACACCGCCTCTGCTGGACGTAGTCGAGTCAAAGCCAGCTGAGATGGAGAGTCAGAGGTGGGCTCACGAAAGGCCGATGGTTTTGACATACCTGTGCAGATTTTGCGTGTGTCTGACACAGACGTGAAGAAGATGGGACATGTGTAGATCTACAATGTTACCGTAAATCTCCACTGCGCTGACACGATTCACGCTAATGCAACTCACATCACTGCCGACGATATTGCCACCGCTTGTTACGACGATGGTATATGCAATCACACCGCCATTACCACCACAGAGCGTTGCAGGATCAGTGCAGCCAATGCTAGAGAAACAAACTCAGTAGGCAATTACGACTTGCGTGACCAAAGAAAGAGGACACATACATACGCGTTCCAGAGCTCGCCAAATCACCAGCGATAATGTCCATTCTCCACCAGATGTCGTCGCGATTATTATTACCGAAGTAGGTTTTGAATTCTGCCGAGTTCGGGTGGCTCTTGATGTCTGTGGCGGCGCCACCAGCCATTGCACGGGCTTCAGCAAGGGAGGTCCTAATAACGTTGAGTTTATTGCCGTCGGAACATGTTGGGTTGGAAAGGGAGGGAGAAAGAAGAAGACGCTTTTGAACATCATCTGTGACTTCGACAATAACAGCGGGCGCGTCGACGACCAAGGGCGACGTATTAGGGCCGGTGAGGAAGATTTTGTTGGCCTCAAAATTGAAGGCACCTGTACCAAAGGTCTCGAAGTCGTAAAGAGCGCCAAGGCCGGTGTGGTTTACGGCAATTGACGATCGGGCAGGAATTGTCTTGTAGACGCCATTCGCGGTCAGATCAAATGTGGCCTGGAGTGGCGTTGCATCAGTGGACTCGTGGGCAAGGGGAAATAATCGACGAACCCGAATCCCGGCAAACAATACGTCCTTGCCGTCCTTCTTGACAGTAAAAGATCTGGTGGCCGATGTGTCAAGGATGTTGTTTTTCGCAATGACACGGATATCCTTGTCGGTAGGATTAGAGATAACGGCGGAAATGACGATATCATCCACAGATGACACGGACGACGAGACGGCATTGAGGGTGACTTTGAGATCCCCCGAGGAGAGGCCAAGTGCCACAGTAGCGAGGCTGAGGAGGAGAGCAGCGCGGAACATATCGAAACAGTGGAAGATGTAGAACGATGAGAGGGTGATTCTGAGGGTTCCGCTGGTGATGTATCGTGGCTTTTATAGCAAAAAAAAGCGAGGTATGAGAACCAAGATAGGTTACCAAGGTCTAGAAGGCAAAGCAGCTATTGGAGAGAAATGCATCGGATCTGCCAAGGCTCCCCGTCGCAGATTCGGCTGTCATGAGAATGGTCATTCTTGTACATGCCATGAGGGGATTGATAGAATCCTGCATGGTCACTGTGCGCTCATAGCCTCATTCAGGTAGCCCGCGGGGGTATGGGGCGCTCACAATCAAACATCAAAGTGAAAGAAGCGTTCCGCCGGTCGAGTAGCCCATGAAGCAGCCGTGAAGCACTGCCGTCGAGAATTTTCGAGTATGGTGATGACCGGAAACATAAGGCTCAAACAGCTGATCAAGAGCAAACCAGGGTAGAAGTCGCGGCGAACTTGAAAAGCCCTTCGATCATGATCATGAGTGTGTGTATGGTATACCTGTATAGTTGGCCCGCTGACAGGTTAGCGCTAATGTCAGACGGTGTTTCAGCTACCTTTGAGGGGGAAGAGATGCGAAACGGAGGTACGCACTCACCTGTACTGGCAGCTTCAGCCTATTCGGATCAACAGGGTAGTCACTACAGCGCAGCAACGTAAACACAGCCGGTGAACACAATGTATAGATTTGGCGAACAGGTTGAGACAGATTACAGCACCCGGAATTCGAAGTTCCTCATGTAGCTGAGGCGTATATCCCTTTGAAACCCGCAGAATTGTCACGATCATGGAATCTCTGATATTGATTTTGGGACTGGAGTTGTCAATATGTCGCCGCGTATGATCGAGCAGACAGTCATTTCTTTGACAAGAAATGTCATCCAATTCTGCTTCCGCGACGCCGGTAGTGACCTTTTGCCAATGCAGTCCTCTGTCGCCAACATCAAGATTGAGAGTTCTCGAGACTCACAAGTCGCCTGCGTCATTTCGCGTGCACTTCAGATCACAAGTGTGGAGAAGAGAAACGGTTCGATCTTGACCACAACCGTGAGACGCATCGCTGAACATTGCATATGGATCAAGAAGTCCAGCGCGATGAAAACGGCTAGGATGATCAGAATAGAGGAAGCCTTGACTGTGGCTGTCCTATGTATGTACAGCGACCTATGTCAGTCGCTTAATCGCGATGCCCTGGCGCCGGTTGGGGACAAACTATGCTCAGACCCGCAGACACATGGCCCATGAGTCGATGTTCCGGCGCCGCATCCATGTCGATGTGCATTTTGAAACAGCATCATAATAAACACAGGGGGGAGACAGCGGCGAAAAGGCGTCTGCGGTTGTGCAACGAAGGGGACCAGAGTAGAATGGAGGACACGTGGACTTGACTTTGTCGAGGCTTCATCATTTGTGGAGGCGCTCCCCAAAGGTTTGACACGAAACGATGGCGACGCAAGATGGCGGCGCAAGATGGCGATACTGCTGCGCCGCGATGGTCGCATGAACGTGGGAGCATGAAGGATTGTGTCGATGAAATTCATAGAGGGCAACATACTGTGCCGTCTTGGGCGGCTTCACAGCGAGGGGGAGGGGGAGGTCCCTGAATTTGCTCTGAATTCCGCAAGTCGAGAGGCCGTCCAGAGCAAGATGGCGTCCACGTCAGTCCTCTGTTCGATGCAGCGCAACTCCAAGGCATTCTCTGCATTCGCAGAAAGAAACGCCTCCTCTTCCTCCTCTCGCAGCAATGCATTCTTCACAGTATCTTCGTCACCGACCTCTTCGACAGACCGATCAACTTCATCGTCTTCCATCCCTAAGCGCTTTCCCCCACTCTGAGGGGACTCCTGAGTCGCCGATACGCTTCGTAGTCCCGGAAAGATTCCGCTACCCCCGCTGGCACGTCTCTTCTCCCGCGACAAGGCCTCCTCCACTCTGCCCTGCTTTACAAGCCGCATGTATTGCCCAGCGCGTGTCCTGTACGGTGGTGCATACTCGGACATTGCGCGCCCGATGGGCAGTGGCTTAATTTTGAAGTCCTTATCCTTAGTTTTCCTACTCATTGAACGCCCGGTGGTGCTTGGCGCGGATGTAGGCTCGCGGTACTGCTCCCATTTGGGCTGATGGCTAGCCTCCGAATCCGCCTCAGGCTCTTGCCTGCCGTGAGGTTCGTCCGCAATCGCCTGGAACGGTGCCTCGACGAAAATTCCATCCCTCTCCATCTCTTCTATTACTTCGTCCTGCACAGACTTCGTCTTTTTGAGGCATCGGCGGAAAAACTCCTCTGTAAGAGCGATATTTTCAAAGTGGTTCCATGCACGCGTCACGACCTCGTCACGGAAACCAAAATTCTTGGCAATCATCTTGACTGCACGGGTTACACCAAGGTGTTCGATGTGCTTACGGTCCTCCTCTGCGACTGAGACGGAGATGAGTGAAGAGCGGCGACGAGTGTGCTCCAGCCTGTGCGTCGCCAGGGGTGGGGAGCGGCTAGCGCTGGTGCGGGCACCTGACGTAGCTAGAGAAACCGCGGTAGTTATGGATTGTGAACGGCTGTGCACAGCGGAAGAGGAGCGGACACTCCTCTTTGCCATCTCCGCGCGGAGATCGACGCGACGCCCAAAGTTGCTCTGAATCTCTTGAGAATTGCCTATAGTGTGGTTCCTGACAAGCTCTTCGCGGGGGCGCATTTCGCTGTTGAGGTCGCGACCGCCATCTGACGCATGAGTGACGAAAGGGTTGTCCGCTGCTGTCCACAACTTTCGATGAGTTTTCCCTCGTGTACCTGGCCCAGTTTGTGGCTGAGACGGTAATTTCTCTGCAGTATGATCAGGGCCGGCACCGCCATTCGAGAACAAAGCTTGGGCTTGAGCGTGAATGGTCTGCAGAGGATGGGCCGTGCGTGGTAGGGATGCAGGTTGATCGGTCGATCCTTCGAGAGCCTGGTTTGCTTGCTGCTCGGCGGAAAGTCCAGATTGGATCTCCGCGATGTCTTGCCGGTGTGACCCCTCACCATTCAGTGGCGGGCCTCGCTGTCGTACGGGCGGCCAAACCTTCCCCTTGTCCTCTTCATCAGAGGAATCGCTCGCGCCATCACTGCTCCCCCGCCGTCCCGAGAACCGATTCCCAAACGGACCCTCCTTGAGCTTCGGCAACCTGTGCCTGAGGCGTGCATAGTCTGACGGTGCAGTCGGTGAAGGTGACGCTGGTGGGGTCGCGAAGTACTCTTCGTTGCTGTGCCATCTTCGCCGCGGCGAGGAAGTACTATTTGGAAAATTCTGGTGGCGCGGGGAGAGCTGGACTTTGGATGTCGAAGCTACGGGCTGGGGGTCGGCGTGTGTCTGTTGCCGCACGGTCTGGTTTGACGCCCGTGCTGAGTCAACATTCGGGTTCAGTGTATTAGATATATCTAGGGGCGGAGACGCAGTGCGAGCCCTGTTTGACTTTCAGTACCATACACACTAGCATAGTGCAAGCAAAAGTACACGTACCTCGAGTTGATTTCGCCGTTCAGCTTCTCCAGCTCCCCACCCTCCTTAAATGTTGTTCCCCTTCCCATGACGAACATACTCTCAGACGGCTGGCGATACTGACCCTGGTAGTCTCGTTTTAGATATTGCTGCGCACGAAGAACAAGGCCCACACTCACAGAATCAAGCTTCACTCGTTTCTCCTCATCACCGGGTCCCCTTTTCCGCTTTCCCAGTGCAATCGGCGCATACTCTGCATCTTCATCCTCAATTCCGTCCAGCCCTTGCTGCTCCTCTTCCTCCTCCTTGTCCTCCTGCTTTTCCGCCACGACACCCTTATTTTTAGCGCCCCCTTGCTTGACCGGCTCGCCGTCCGAGATCCCATGCTTCATTTGGTACTTCTTGATCTCCCCGTCATACCAGACCTGATTCTTGTAATAACGATCGCGCCACGACTGCCATGGATGCCTCCGGCTCCATTTCCACTTGTTGTCAGTCTAATGTGATTTCGTGAGTCTAGCATCACTGACAGAGACCAAGTAAGAGAGATACACACGTCTTCGCACAGTTGGATATACAGTTGGTTGCCTGCGCGCCCCTTGAGGCCAGGCTTGTATCGGGCAATGTATTTGACGAGCAGCTTCTCCTCATCCGAGGTAAACGACACACGGCTGATTTTCGGTCAGGAAGTAGATCAAGACAGATAAAGCGAGCATACCCGGTCATTTGCTTCGTTTATATTCTTCGCTATTCCAGTCCAAGACGAGAATCATTGGAGAGTCATGGAGATTGAGAATCGACTACTTAGTTTTTGCGGCGTTGGTCGCTCAACACGTCGGTCACATCACGCGCGTCACAGTGTCAACAAAGCCGTGGACCCTGGAAAAGTGCGCCACGTTTCGGACTTTTGTTCGCATGTGCCATGAATTCGCATGTACATATGCATGTAAAGAGTCCCAGCAATGATAATAATAAGATGGAAAACGATAAAATAGCTGTAGGGGATGGCATTCGTAACGAACGTGAAATGTCGTGGCTGGGGTCGTGAACGGTGATCATGAGAGTTCGTCATATTCATGGATAGGTTTTGTGCCAGCGGCGCATGGTGGTCGGAGGATATAGGGGGAACGAGCAGCGGGAGGGAGCAAATAGGATAAATAGCGCAGTGTGACCAGCAGCACAAGGAAGAGAAGAACCAAAAAGCCAAACGGGCCGATTACTGCGCAAAGCCTACTGAGCTCGAGGGCCGTGAGTTAGCACTCTCGCTCTGGCCACGCGGGCGGCCTTCTGTCGGAGATGTGAGTGTCTTTTTCTTTGGTATCGAGAGATCGTCGTGTGAACGGGCAAAGAAATCATCTTCGCCTTCATACGGAGAGGAGGATTCGTTGATCTAGCAGCAATAAATGAGTGAGCTGTGTTCGAGCTGTGTTCGACGAGACACATCATCATCAGGGGCAAAGAGGGCAAGCACGAGGTACACGATAGAAAGGATGCGAATATGCGGGTAAGGGAAAGAAATAACAGCTCACCCATTGTCCAAGCACATCCGCTACGCGCGACGCCTCCTCTGCACTGAACTTGACATCCGTGCCCTTTTCCGCATGCAGCTTCAGCAGTTCGCTCAGGGAACGTTTTCCCTGCGCGCCACTGCCCCTCGGGCTCTCAATCGTATCTGCCCGTGTCCTTCCCGGGGTAGCCTTATTGTCGGAAGGGAAAAGGATGGAATTCCGCGGAGTAGTGATGGTCGCGTTCAGCGATATTGACGGCTGTGACGACGATTCTGCCTCTGATAAGATCAACGAACGATCCCAGTCCTCATTTTGGGAGCCCGAAGAGCTGAGAGTGTGTGTGGAGAGGTTGAAATCGAGTTGTTCAGCCATCGCGATGTGAATTCTTTATTAGTGGGTGAGGCGGCAAAGCGGGGATTGTGGGGTGGAGGGGGAAAGGTGAACGCTGCGTGGGCGTGGCAGTCTATCTTGACGTGTCGTGAAGCTATGAGGAAACAAGAGAACAAGTTGAAGTTTAGATGGTACTTGGAAGGGTCACGTGAGACTGTCATGCTCCGAGTCCCGAGACAGAGTCCGACTCCCAGTCCTTCCCATCTGGTTCCTGCTGGTTCGGCTGTGATAAAACACACGGTGAATTTGCGATCGGTCTTGCAGCCCCGTTGATAAAACAAAAGTAGCTAGAATTATTGACTATGACATGTCTCCGTGTAATATCGCACCAGTACTTGCGTAGGACGGTACGTATATCCGTATGCAGTGAGATGAGTCCGAATATCGAAAGCAATGACAGTCTAGAAAATCCTAAAGTAGATGTGCAATGTCCCAACAAACATAACTGGACGAAATCAGAGGATCAGCGCAGCTATGGCAAATGCAACCAGGCCTCCCATGCTCCACCCCACGGACGCACTGATTCCCACAGTACCGCTATTTGAGCCGCTGCCGCCGGTAGCGGCCGCACCCTTCGCCGTGTTCGTGCCACTGGTAGACACAGTGCCAGTTCCGTTCGGTGGTGCTGGCGCCTCAGCAGTCGGAAGCTTGCTGACAGTGCTCCATGTGGCGGCGGCGTTGGCGGATGCGGTGCCAGCAGTGTACGGCAAGAACGAGACAATACCAGAGGAGGAAAGCTGGACAAGAGAGTCGGTCGACGCAAAGTAGGTTGCCATCGGGTCCTTGGTAATGGGACCCTTGAGGGTCTGTGTAGTGTTCGTCTGTCACTGGATGTTAAATCTATCCGTCAATCAGGCGAACTGAGTACGAATGAATACCTCGACATTAAGGACATAGGTTGCCGAGCTGTCATCGGGGATGAAAGCGAACTCTTGTTGGACCTGAACAGGGTGTAAGTGAAAGTCGGGAAGGGACAAAGATAGGTAGGTACGCACACCCTGCTGCATGAAGAAGGATGTCGCTTGACCGTGAGTAGCAGGGAATTCGCCGTATGATTGGGAGTCAGGCTGCATGTAAGAAACTGAGAACGGTGTCAGGAACATTCAGAACGAAATCGAATACATAACACTCACAATGAATGACAAAGATCTTGGCACTGCCAGAAGGTACTCCGGGGACGTCGAGAAAATGAATGTGGTTCTGTGCGAGGGCCATCACAGGTTGATAATCGCTGCCGAGGTCAGGCTTTTGCACGTCGGTCCATGCTACGGGCGTCGAGTTGGCGGCCTTCAAATCACCCATGTCGAGCGAGTACAGTTCGCCCTTTGACAATGCATCTAGGAATGTGTCATTAAGAAGATCGTGCAGGGGGTTGGACGACGCACAGAAGACATTTGTGTCATGGTCCAAAATGGCATTGTATGACTTAGGGTCAAATCCGTTTGCATTGACTTCCTGTGTCGACCAAGACTTGGCCGTGGCATCGTAGATATAAATCGCAGAGGCCTTAGACGAATCTGCGCCGAGTATGTATATCGCATTGAAGAACTGCAAAAATGATGTTAGCCCGGGTCAAGCCCCAATCCGTCTTGTGGCACATACCTGGGACAGATAGCACGTCGGATTTGGACTGTCGAATGGACTGCAGGTGATACCTCAGGTCAGGTTTAGGGGAGCATTTTAAATTCAAGGACGCACGGGCGGCCAGATGTGGATATGTCCGTGGCAGTTCCTACCAACGATGTCAGCCAAGTACTCACCGGATCGTTGTCGACCATAATAGCTATAATATTCCTTACCTGAAGCCCAACTGTCTTTGGTACCTGCGTTGTAGTCTTTTCCATTGAAGCCGAATGCCAGCAAGTTCCAGTTAATATCAAAAGCTATACAAGAATTACCAGCAGAGGCTGCGCTGGCCAGAGAAAGGGTGAAGAGAGTGACGAGAGCCGAGAAACGAGGCATGGCAGGATTGTGGGCAGAGAAACAAGTAGAGAAGAGGCAGGAAGAGGGTAAGTCAAAAAGAGAGTAAGGAAGAACTTTGGGAGCGGGCAAAAATAGTTTCCCACTCATGCTATTTTTAGCACAAACCCTAACCTCCGTCCGTAGTTATTCAAGTTGTCACGCCTGCCAGTGCGCCGATAGTCTGCCCCCCCAAAAACCTCAATTCTGGCGTAGCGCCACCAAGTGCATATGATTGACTGTACTTTAACCGGCGTCATGTGGGCGTCATGTGGGCTGTGAGCCTGACATGGCGTACACATTGCGTAGTATGCCTTTCTTGATGGTACTCCTCCGGGCTAAGCTGCAACCATTCTGTCCGATATTCCCAGCATTCGAACACCTATAATGTCGTCTCTCAGAACGCGATCGTCAAACGACTCCGTGTCTTATCTCGGGAAACAATCGTATGGACGTTGGAATTCCATCAGTGCTTTTCGGGACTTTGGCTGTTGTACACCGCACTATCTGCTGGAAGGAGAGATTTCACTCGGACGAATCGACTCCGTTTGTGAGATCACTCCTGTTCGGACTTACATTGGCTCTAGACTCTAGTTGAAGAACTATCAAAAACCTCGACGACCTGCAGCTGAATTATGTGTTCCCATTTTCCCGGCGCACGTCATGAGTTGAGGCGCGGGTGAGTTAACCTAATCCGAGGAAAACGGCCGCGGCCTGAGGCAGAATCCGGATTGGCCTCTAGTTGGACTCGTAGCGGTTGTTGAGAATGTCAAACTGAGTTCTCTTTGACGTACTACTGGCAGTAAACGTCCTACACTGGAGTACTTTTGCCGGCTGTCACCCTTGTTGAATGACATGCATATGTGGAGCCGGACACTGCCTAGTGCTGGAGAGAACATATGTAGGAGGGAGGATTCTTGCCACTTGATCCTCGGTTCTTTCATACGACTAACGCATTCTAGCTTTGCGTGTCGTCGGGATCACTCTGGTATCAAAATGAACACTTACCCATCGTCCATTCCGGTCATATTTTGCCCGGCACATACCAAGAGTATCAAATGCAGTTTTTTCACTGCGGTCCTTTCGGCTTTCCGGTGCTTACTCATGAGCAATGGAGCGAAGTGTCATGCCACTGAACTTGATGTTGTGCTTCACTGCATCTGGAAAGCCTGCGCATGCTTTTGGCCGAGCCGATGTCTACTGGTGCTAGTCTAGTTTCTACGTGTGCCAGCTATACTCTGAATTTAAGGATTCTAGACAGTTGGTGTCTGCCAGTAGACAGGCGTCTCATAAGGTTGAAGGTATCAGAATTGCTTGTTATAGCACACTCGATTGCTGGAAGGCTTTACGGTTTATCGAAGTCAGTGCGTGGACGCCACTGGTTTCTACAGGAGGACCAACTCAAGAGCTGCCTAGGACACGTGGTTGCTTCGTCGCGTCGCGTCGAAGCTGGCAACGATATTCGGAAAAATGTTGTTTACATGACAGGGAGGCTGGAGCTCATGTTGACACGCGATTTTATTTAGATATAGTCCCTAACGTTCAACGTTCACTCTTGCTCAACATCCCTGGTCAGTGGTTCATGTACTAATCGCCGCATCGCCTCACAAGCTTCAGTATAGGTTTCGCCTGAGAATGGGGAATCATCTGCTCCGGACCCCCGGCACCCCTCTGTCTCCAGGACTGTCGCCAGGAACTTTGAATAGACTTCCATCCGCACATGCCAAAGCTTGGCCAAAGCTGCCACTTTCGCATCATTGATTGGCCGCCAATGTCTTTACCCTGCGCTCTACAAGGGGCCGGCAGGTACGGTCCTACCCTGGCTTTCCTTAATTGAAAAGGCTCAGGCTCTGTGGGTAGTTGCCTTCACTTCCCTCCTTGCCCGAAAAATCCACGATGATCTTTGGTATTAACTTGAACTTGGACAGTCCAGAATATGAAGCAAGGTGTGTTGCATCATAGCTTCCTTATCGCTGTTCATTTATCTATTTTGCATCATAGGCGTAAGAGGCCTTTTGTACCGCCTACTGTGACGCTGAAGGAGATCCACGATGCGGTGCCCAAGCATTTACTGAAGAGTCAGTGGCGATTACACCGACGATTAACCCCAGTTTTACAAGAGGAATAGGAAACTCTCCCAAGGCGGCTGCATATGTGCTCCGTGATGTTGCATTTACCCTTATCCTTTTCAAGTTCGCGTCCATGATCGACCTTTGGGCAGAGGGAAACTTTGGAGGCTATGTGGCGCCAGGACTTCCGAAGACTCTGGTTAGATCGGCATTGTGGATCGCATACCACGGATTTCAAGGGCTCGTCTGGGCGGGTATCTTCTGCCTCGGTAATGCCGCCCTTCTCTTGAAATGTTGTTTGCTAATACGAGCACTGTAGGTCACGATGCTGGACACGGAACTCTTTTTGAGAGCAAGAGGCTGAATAACATCGTTGGCTTTGTCCTCCATACCGTACGTGGCCATTGTAGGCAGCGGCATTCCGTGAACGGTCTGACTGCTCAACAGTACCTCCTGACTCCGTATTACGCCTGGCGCTCGACGCATCATGCTCATCATGTACGTTGAGTCCAGGGATCCAACGTAATCTGCTCCGGTCTGATTCATCTCCCAGAAGGCTACTTCTTCTATCGAGCGCGATGAGAACTACGTCCCCTACACTCGCCACGAGTATAACCTCCCTGACGAGAAGAAGGCGACCGCGTTCGACTATGGTGAGGTCTTCGAAGAAACACCCATTTTCACCTTGCTGCGCATTTTGGTCATGCAAGCCTTGTAAGTCTCTGCATTTACTAATGTAAAATGCATTATGGAGCACTGACTTCATTCATTTTTCGAAAGCGGGTGGTGGGTCTATCTCACCAAAAATACGATGGGTTCCAAAATGTATCCGCCTGGAACGAACCATTTCAACCCCGATTCGCCGCTATTCAAGAAGGAGCAACGTGAGCAACTGTAGATCTAATCACTCGCTTCTTTCTGACGTGTGCAATACTCCTAGGCTATCATATTATCATCTCGAACATCGCTCTAGTTGTGATGTTGGCAGCTCTTTCATACGCCGGGCCAAGTCTAGTTCTTCGCTATTACATTGTTCCCTACATGGTACGCGTTAACTTTGCCCAGTTAGACTTATCCGAAAACATATCTTGAACTATTGTAATCAGCTCTGTAATCACTGGTACACGGCTTCTTTTGATTATCGCTGCATACTTACCGATTTGGATCATGTCCATATTTAAGGATCGGTGCGTTCAACGGCGAATTATAAGATCCACTCGCTGTGTTTCCGCTGATGCATTTTAAATTTATAGTCATGTTCACGTATCTGCATCACTCGGACCCCACAATCCCCCATTACCGGAAAGCCGAATGGTCTTTTCTTCGCGGAGCAGCCGCCACCGTCGATCGCCCACTCCTTGGATGGATGGGGCGCTTTTTCCTGCACAACATAGCCCATGACCATGTCGCCCATCGTATGTTTTTTTGTTTGCGCTCTCTGTGTACCTGTCTATTTGCTGACAGACGGTCCAGATTTCTTCATCAAGGCTCCTTTTTGTGCGTCCTACGTGGTGATTTTATCTCCTAACTTAAATGTGACTGAGTTATTTTTTCCTACAGACAACGGGCCGCAAATCACCAAGGCAATAAAGACCGTTCTGAAAGATGACTATAATTATGATTCCACGGTACGGGGTTTCAGGATTCCCATTTGCATAGTTGTGTTAACCACGCACCGTAGCCCACTTTCTACGCGCTGTATCGCTCTTTCACCCAGTGCCAATTTATCGAGGAGGAAGGTGATATAATTTTTTACAAGAATAAGCACGGCGTAGCGGCCCGCGACGTCAAGGAGTGCGCTATAGGGGACATCAAAGAGAGCGGTTGGACCCCAGCGATGCAAGACCAGAGTGTCGAGTTTCCGAAGCTGGACTAATCGCTCGAATATTGGTCCGAGTAGTCGACTCACAACGCACAATGTGCAATGTACAGTACGGTATCTTGCTTGTATCCTCGCAGACCTCTTGATGTATTCAAATGTATACCGAAATGATTTTTTGATTAACAAATAGTGTGGTGGTGAAGAAAGATAGTAGTACAAAAAACCTCACACACTGGTCGCGGGGCGTTAGTGTGGCGGTAAAGAAAGAAGGCCGAAGAGTCCCACAAAAACCTCACACACTGGTATCCCCATTGCCATTTCCGCGAGGCGTATTCGGCAGTGACGATGGCTTCCCAAACGTCGAGAACCTCTTACTCAGCCTATTCTGGCCCTGCAGCGTCGCAAAAATCGACTTCCGCTCATCCGTAGGGCTCGTCGCGGACTCATACCCCTGCTCGCCCTCCATAACGATCTTCATCGTGCGTGGATCAATCCTGAACTTGCGGTTCCTGAGCGCTTCATGGATGTCCTTCTGATCCTGCCGCCCGGCGAGGAGGTTGCCCATTCCGGTTTGCGCTCCGATGGAGACGGCAGAGGCGATGGTGCCAGGAAGGTGGCGTAGACGAAGGCGGCGCCGGTCAGCGCGGTGGAAGAGGTGTACTATGGTTCCGAAAAATGCCAGGATAAACATTCCCGCTGAAAGAAGGTGTACCGCGGTAGAACTGTAAGTGCATTTAGTCAAAGGTCAATCTTTCGAAGGGGAACTTGGGGTCGCACCTCAACCAGACACGATTCTTGAATGTCTTTACGTGCATCACGATATCTTCTTGGTGGGGCAACGTGTATACATTCCGAGCAAAGAGTGCAAGATATGACGTCTATCGCAAACACTGATCAGCCACTGAGATCCATCGATACCCAAAACGTGAAAAGGGTGAAAAGGGTTCACATACGTAGACTCTAGCAGTCAGCGATACGAATTTATCCGCCTGAAAACTGGCCTGCAATCCTTGTGAACTCTGGACCGCCGCCTGATACACTGCAGCCGACAACTGCACTTTTATTGACTCCAACTTACTGCCCACGAAGATATCCGCGCCTGTCAAATTAAAGTAAACACCATTGTATGCGCGTCCCAAAAGGGGCTCTCCAGTGATATTCGCCGAAAGGGACGAGAATTTTGAATTTGAGGTAAAAGGGCGCAGTTCCGTGACCTGGGTGACATTGTTGGTGGCAATGTCAACGCTGACACTAACATCCCAGAAAGACAGCGAGGGGGTGCAGTAGACGGCTGAAGCGGCTACGTTGGGTTTGTAGCTGCAAAAAGCGCAATAAAAGGTGTGTATCCATGTGAATGGAAAGATAGCACGGAAGGACTGGTTACGTACGAGAAAAACCAAAAGAGGATAGGCTCGTACCCGGGAATCGACCCAGCTATGCAACGCAAACTTTCGATGCCTTTGAAAGGGTGGGTCCATTAAGCTGGCTCTCCAAATTTCCATCGTAAAACTCACCGAAGAGATTGTCAGTGACGTTATTGCTGTCGACAAGAAATTGTACCGCACAATTGGCCGCTCTAGCAATGTTTGTCCAGCCCTCACCAACGCCCGGGTACTCTCCCGCTCCCCGATACTTCATCTCAACCTACGCACCGTCATCCACGTGAACCAAAGCTAATCGGTGTACTCACAGAGGCAGGGAGACATCCAGAGTCACTCTTGATTGCGGTGGTATTCGCGAACACGGTGCCATTTCTGGCCACATTCAACGGCAGCTACAATGCGATGAGAGAGCGGTGCGTTGAACAGCTGAGTAGAGACCAACTTGGAATGGTGCAACGGTGTACGGTCCATGCACGAACGGCGAGTCTCCAAGGCGATACAACACGGAGGCTGATGCAAAGCCCGCTGCCGACACGAAAGCTGATGACCCAGCAACATAAGATTACAATTGAGTTGTTCGGAGACTACTCACATGTCAAGTCCTCGAACTGCAAATCCTGGTTGAGCCCGATCGCAGCCAGGGTCTTCATTGTAAAGTCTACAAGCAAAAATGAATGAAGACAACCTGGATGAACGTCGGGGAGGCATCACTGACCCGGGGTCTGAAACCACGTGTCTTTGACGACGAGGAGTGCGGCAGCGAGCGGCTGGAATGCAAGTGAGAGCAACACCATGAGACTGGCGAGGGCGACGAGGTAGTGCTTATTCCTTGATGCCTTGGTCCATACAAGAAAGTTACTGCAAAAATATCCCAGTTCAATTCACTCTGGAGACGCAGGCATTCAGGCGTACTTGGTTCTGGTATAGTCGAGCAAGAGACTCCGGTGCGGCGGAGAATCTCCGTGTACGAGGTCAACTAAAGGCTACAGTACGCGGATGATGAATAGGCTTAGAAACGAACCACAAAAAGACGCACCTGCATTTTTTTGATTTCAATGTCCGTCCACGCCCAAAGAGCCACGACCTGTACGCCAGCAATTATTTAAATGATGCAAAGAAGGCGTACTGTACGCACAATAGCAGCAACAGCCACAGGCGGCAAAGTCTATCATAGGGTGAGACTCGGAAGTGGGGAACGACGATACCCAAAAACGACGTACGTAAACGTAATGCAATATCCCCGTTTCCACTCCAATGTTTCTAGTCGTCGGCCACCCTAAAATACACTGTGAGCATGCCGCGGCTAAGCTCTTCTGCCCCCACGCACCCTTCTTCTTGTTGCTGACGTGCAGCGCAACCTCCAACCCCACGGCGCCCAGGACAAGGATCACAACGAACGGAATCCAGAAGGATGGTCGGAGCGGCCACGGCACCCATCCTTCCTCCAGGGATGTTTCATCATGCAGGCTGTCTTCTGGTGGCTGATTAAAAATAGTGTGGCGACGACAATAAGCCAGGAAAATAACCTGGAGGACGCGGAATTTTCTCTACTGAAGAGTTACTGAAAGTGGCAAATTGAACCTGTGGTAGATCGGATTCAAGAAGACGCTGTGAGGGCGTCGAGGGAGGTGTATCGCTTGAGCCTGTGCTTCGCAAGGGGTCCTAACGGCATGACAAATGACGATAAGAACTGCATTGCTTTGATGTTAAGGTGGCGTTGACGCACCACGTTGTAGGCCGAAGGCGATAGAGGTAACGCCATAGCACCTTTTGGTAAAGGTGGGATGCTCGATCGCTCCTGGAGTATCCTCGTCGAGCCCGAGCTTGTGGGCTCCGAACTGTGAGTGGCGGAAGCCCTTGTATTGTCCAGATGATCCCCAGACCTAGTAGAGTCAGACTCTGCCAGGACATACGGCGGCCGAGAGGTCGTCGGCGACGGCAGTGAAGACATGGTGGTGGTGGTGGTGGATGAAGAGAGGCAACCGCAGGATTTGCATGAGGCACCCCAAGGCTCGCATATAGTTTGATAGCGCCGGCGGGGCAGCTGTCTTCTTTATGCCCAATCCATCTGCCCATCAATTGACAATTAGTGATTATGATGAAAGATAGTTTCAAGATGGTACAGCCTTCAAGCCTAGATATAGTCCTCCCGTAGGCAAATCCGCAGCAATGGGCAAGATAAACTGGGAGCAAGTCATGGTCATCAATGCATTGTTCTGTCAGCGCTGCCATCGCATGTTCCAACGTTCAAATTTCATCTAATCTCAACATTCCCCCGTGTGACACATCACGCGATGTGACTGCAATCGCGTCTCTTCTGAATCTCTCACCTGGACCTGAACGATGGCGCTCATGTACGGCAAGGAAAAAGACGAAAACGACGCTGCAGGTCTGTTTTCCCCGTCATATGACTTTGTAATGCTAAGTCTCCGCAGACCAGACGACGGACCCTGGTTTTATCTCTTTCTTCCACAAGCTGCCAAAAAAATCGCCAGAAACAGGCACTTTGAGGTTATTCTACCGGACTGGGAGTGACCCATATTACGCGGCCTACGACGCAGATGCGCTGTTCGTTGCCCAGCACACGTTCCACACCAACTCGGTCATCAAGTACCTTGGTGCAGGTGGCCGTGCAGGTGGATTGCCCAGCGTTACCCTGAAAGTCGCCGTAGCTCAGACATTGCTTCGAGAAGTACTGACGGTGAAGCAGCTTCGTGTGGAAATATGGGAGCCAGAGCCGGGTCAGGGCAAAAAATGCTCAAAGTTCCGTTTGGACAAAGAGGTGCGCATATTGTAGTTGTGGAATGTGTGTGTTGATATCCAAACAACTTTCAGGCCTCGCCTGGCAATCTACAGGCAGTCGAAGACTTACTCTTTGTCAACTCTGACTTGCTTTCAGCACCCATAGTCATGGCCATCAAACTCGCCTCCGCACCTGCTGGCACCGGGAGTGCAAAGCTCAAGACCGTTGGCATCGCGTTCGCCGACACCAGTGTCCGTCAACTGGGAGTAGCAGATTTTGTAGACAATGACCTGTTCTCAAATACGGAAGTGCGCTGCCAGTCGTCGTCATTCTTTGCCATGGATCTGACGTGACATACAGTCGCTCATCATTCAACTGTCAGTCAAAGAGGCCATTGTTCCGACTGGCACAACGACTGGAACGACAGATCGGGACATCGACTTGAACAAGCTCAAGGCGGTGCTGGACCGTTGCGGTGTTGTGGTTTCAGAGCGAAAGCCAAGTGCGTACCTGTTCAATCCTGTCAGAGACCTTCTTGAATATTTATCTAGGCGAATTTACGGCCAAGAACATCGCGGATGATATCCCTCGTCTGCTCAAACCAACTTCCGCATCTGCTGCTTCCACAGCCGATGCCACAATGACCATATGTGAGCCTTACTTATCTTCTGAGCCTTCCACAACATGTTGACGAGCATATCTTAGCTGAGCTATCTCTTCCCACTGCGCCATCGGCACTTTCTGCCCTGATAGCCTACCTATCCCTCACCTCCGACCCGTCCAACCATAACTCATACACCCTCCGCACACACGACCTCTCACAATACATGAAACTCGACGCCTCTGCCCTCCGTGCCCTCAATCTAACCGAGGCCCCAGGCAACGCAGTACGTTCAATCTCCAAATCCAACATCTAAGAGAGCATTGTACACTAAAGTGATGGCCAGGGAACAACCACGCGTAATACGACCCTTCTCGGGCTGTTGAACAAATGCAAAACTGCACAGGGGACCCGACTTCTCGGTACTTGGTTGAAGCAGCCCCTTGTCAACCTACACGAAATTCGAAAACGTCAAAATTTGGTGGAGACTTTTTTCGAGGATACCAATACGAGACGGACTCTACAGGTGGAACTTGATTCATTTCCAAAGTATGACGGAGACGATACTCATCGCCTGTCTTAGGACGACTATATGAAAGTCATGCCGGATATGCACCGGCTCAGCAAGCGCTTCCAAAAGTCCGTGGCGTCGCTTGAAGATGTTGTGCGCGTGTACCAGGTCGTCATCAAAGTAAGTTTCATCATATTTCTCGATGTAATCGGCCTCGACATCCAATCGACCGTCAGCTGCCCGGCATGATTGAGGCCCTTGAAGGCGTACAGACTGAGAACAAAGATCACTTTGCGCTGGTGGAGGAGGTCTACCTCACATCCTTGAGGGTAAGTTGCACGTGGATATGCTCCGATTCAGCGAGCTGACCGTTACCCTCAGGAATACGATGCAAGTCTTGGTAAGTATGGTGAAATGGTAGAGCAGACTCTCGACCTTGAAGAGCTCGATAAGCATAACTATGTCATCAAGCCTGATTACGACCCCAAACTGCAGGAGCTCGCTGAGAAGCTGACTAATGTTGGTCCTTGCCCCTGCCTATTTTAGATCAAGGATGCTAACATGAGGGTGTCATAGGTCAGAGACGGATTGGACGAGGAGCACCGCAATGTGGGCCGCGACCTCAAGCTTGAACTTGACAAAAAGCTGCACCTCGAGAACAACCAAGTCCACGGGTACTGTCTCCGGGTCACCAAATCCGACGCAAAACTCATAACGAAGAAGTACATCGAGCTCGGTACGACGAAAAGCGGCGTCTTTTTTACCACCCGGAGGCTCAAGGACCTTGCGGAGGATTGCAAGGAGTTCTCACAGAGCTATACTCGCACACAGAGCGGGCTTGTGAAGGAGGTTGTCAACATTGCCTGTTCGTCATGTTCACATTCCCCAGCTCCCCCTGTTGAAGCGCCCGTTTCCTTCCAGCGACCTACACACCCGTTCTAGTGGCACTCGATGTAGTGGTCGCGCATCTCGATGTTATTCTCAGGCAAGCGAATTTCGTCATCAGTTCAATCTTCAGCTCACCGCAATCGTAGCTTTGCCCATGTGTCCGCGCACTCAATCGACGTCTACGTGAAGCCTAAAGTCATCGAGAAGGGTATTTATCGTTTCAATGTTGCTCTCCTTTGTTTAACTTCGTTCACCATAGGCTCGGGCAGCTTGATCCTCGTCGAATCGCGGCACCCATGCCTGGAAGTCCAGGACGATATTTCGTTCATTTCTAACGATGTTGAAATGATCAAGGGTAAGTAGCATTCTGCACCAACGTGTCGAGCTCATTGAAACCGTATACATAGACAAGAGCGAATTCCATATCATCAGTAATCCCCAGGCGTTTAATGTCCATTTTGTGACGATTTTCTAACACTGTTCTTGTAGCCGGTCCGAACATGGGTGGAAAGTCCACGTACATCCGCCAGGTGCGCTCCGCCACCATTACATATAATATATTGCTGAATTACCTCGATAGGTCGGAGTCATAGCCTTGATGGCCCAGATCGGGTGCTACGTGCCCTGCACTGAAGCGCAGGTGCCGATATTTGACTCCATATTGTGTAGGGTAGGAGCAGGCGATAGTCAACTGAAGGGTGTGTCGACTTTCATGGCTGAGATGCTAGAAACAGCCACTATTCTCCGGGTGAGGGCTGTGAATCTCCTGTCTGTTCTACTTAGAGTTGACGAAACCTATTTTGGGGACGCGATTAAGTCGGCGACGAAGGACTCCCTTATCATTATTGATGAACTTGGTCGAGGTAAACCACAACAATTACCTTTAAACGGCGTTCTGATTCCATATTTGCTGCATAGGCACATCGACTTACGACGGTTTTGGCCTCGCGTGGGCCATCTCAGAGTGCGAATTACCAAGCGGTCCAGTATTCTTTTGACTCACTTACACACCCTTTTATTCCGCCTAGGCACATCGCCTCCGAGATTCGCGCCTTCTGTCTCTTTGCGACGCACTTCCACGAGCTCACAGCTCTCGATCAGCAGATCCTGCACGTCAAAAACCTACACGTCGTCGCACACGTTACTTCGTCAGGCAAAAAGACGCAGGATCGGGACATTACACTTCTGTACAAGGTCGAACCTGGTATGTCGACCAATCCGATCGTATGGTCTGATTAACAAGTCACCTTGTACTGTACAGGCATCTCTGATCAGAGTTTTGGCATTCACGTCGCAGAGCTTGCCAACTTTCCAGAAAACGTCGTCAAGGTAATTTCTCACTCCTTACAACTAATGAGTTTTCTCAATGCTCTTGCTACAAGCTTGCCAAACGCAAGGCCGATGAACTGGAAGACTTCGGCACAGGTAAGTGTCCAGTTTTTGCCTCTCAAACCCTTTTCATGGAAGTGATTCAGAATCAAAAGTCTCAGAAGCCGCCATGTCTCCCGAGGTTACTGAAGAAGGCCTTCAGGTGATGGAAGAATTCCTCCGCAAATGGTCTACAAGTACCTCATTCTCTGGCGGCGACGACGAAGACGTCGTCATGGCTGATGCGGATGACGACCCCGATACACAGCTACAGGAACTGCGCAATTGCATGGAGGAGCTCCGTCCACGCATTGAGAAAAATCGGTGGCTTCAATCCGTCCTTGCTTCCTTTTGACTCCGATGACCGACATCAATACCGCTATCGTACATATCCCCTTGCATCTTGGTAATGTCTGTGTTCATTTTTCTCTGAATGTAATTGCTCTGTTATGAATGTCATCTGGAACAATCTGGCTGTTGTGCTCTATGTATTAGGTGAAGCAGCGCCCACAAACACCCCAACTTGAACATCCAACACTTCCCTCACCTCCACTATGTCTTCATGACTATGCGCACCGACGTTGCTGACTGCCATTGGGGCCTCTACCTGCATCACATCACCACTCTCGTTGAATCCAATCGCACACTTCCATCTGCTCCTACAAAGCGTCGCACGATCCATAAAGGAAAGAAATATGTGCGCAAGCTCGACGTCGTCGGCGATATGCTTTCCACCTTCTTCTCGTAGGCCTACTTCGCATAGGCACCGTCCAGGATCCCGCGATTTTCGATACGGATAACATCATCAGCGCTCTTGACGAGCAAGTCCACGAGCTCTCGAGGGAAAATCGATCTACTGCCGTACCTGGGTGTTGGCAGACGGTGGGAATCGATGAAGCGATTGAGAAGGCGTGTACTATGATTGACACATTTAGTACTTTTACACTGGTCTCTACATGGACTCAAGGCGCCTCAAGAGTCATCCATGGCATCCAGCAGATGGCTCTCCTGAATCACCATCTCACTTGCCTGGTAGTCATCGACCTTGGCGGGCAATGCAGGCGTGGCAGAACCCGATGTTGGTGCTGCTTGTTTCTGCGCCAAATCTCGCCCGGCGGTCGTGATATCCTCTCCGAAAAGCCGCAGACTCAATGCACTGTATAGATCCCTAGATCAGCAGGCAATTCAGCACTGAATCAATGTTGCATACCTTTTGGCTTTTTTGTCCATCATTAATGTCAACGATACATTGGACTTCCATATTGGAAGGAGTATGTCATGTGTTAAGCTAACGAAGGGAATCAGTGATCATCACGTTAAGCATAAGAAAAGATACCTACGCAACGCCATCCAGCTCACCAGGTAGGAACCTCACAACATGGCTACCAAAAGCTACAAAACCATAAGCCAAATGATGAACGAATCAACAAACAAGGAACCTACCCCGCGCATCCACAGCGCTCCTGAACGGCTCCGCAAAGGAGCTGACGAGGGGATAGTAGCTCTGCACCAGCACCTTAAGTACCGCCAAGTCTGCTGTGATGATTGTAGCGGGGTCCACAAACGGTAGGATCACAGGCAGGCCTTCACCGAGGATGCGGAACTGGGTTTCCCCACCGGGAGCGGATGCGGCCTTACCACCATCCTGCTTCGAGAATACCTTGGTGCCGGCAGCGGAGAGGCGGATGCGAGTGTAGTCGTTGTTCTCGACGACAGACTTCACAAGGGCATTTGCGAGGTAAAGAGAGCGGACGGCGTCACCTGCGGGGTTGCGCACGAGAACGTTGGAGGAGGGGAAATCGGAGTTCAAAGAGAGGCGTTCACTGCGGACTATATGAGATGATGCATCAGCGCAAGAATATGGTTCACGCACATGCAGTGCAGCAGGATGGGGTCGGTCGGTGCCAGGAAAGTATATGGGTGCTCCTTGAATGCGCCACCACCATTGGTCTCGCTGTTCTTCATCCCTCTCTTGCCCTTCCCTTGAGCTGAGGCAGACATGGTCGTGGACGCGCCGTCAACTTCCTCCGAGTTCGCAGTAGCAGTGACGTCGTCAACCAGGTAAACCTCAGCATCAGCATCGGCATCGGCATCGATTTCTGTATCCGTTTTAGGTGCAACTGAAGGCTCAGCCTCGTCAGCCTCCTCCTCTAACCGCAGTTTCTTCGTCTGAGGCAAGTCGCCTGAGTAGCTCGCCTCCCTTTTCCTAGTCGGATAAAATCAGTCAATTTCCCTGCCCTGCTTGCCATCGCAGGCGGGTGCGTACTTTGAGACAGCTTCCGGCAGAGCCCTTCTTTCCAGAACCGCGACGAAAAACCCTCCAGTGTCCTGTAAATGAGGGTATATCCTCATACTAGTCGTGTCTTGGTAACGTGCGTACCACGAGAAATTGGAGAACAACACTCACCTCCTCGGCAGGTCGAATCGCTCCACATCTTGGGGCGGCCAGTGACTCTCCGTGAGCTTAGAGTTCGGATTGTCCTTGAGATGCTGGGAGTTCTTGAACTCCTGATACGTCCCAAAGTCCATGTTGACTGAGCGATCAACGGCAGGGCGCCAGATGGTGAGACCGGGGCGGCGCTTGAGGGTGGAGAGCTTGGAAGAGACATCAACAAGATGGAACTCTGTATTTTTCTGAGTTCTCTGAGTGGTTGAAGAAATGAATATGAGGCGCACCAGGGTTGGCCTTGAGAGCTGTGGCGAGGACAGCCTCGTTTTCGACAGGGTTAAGGGAACAAGTAGAGTAAACAATGCGCCCCTTCGGTTTCAGCAGCTTCATTGCACGTTGAAGGATACGAACTTGTAGCCTAAGAATTCGGTCAGAGGGTTTATCATGCGTAACGAGCGTTAGCTCACGCGTGCAATCCATTCCCGTCCATGGGTTGCCAGTTCTTCCAAATCCCCATATTTTTGCGCATCGTCCCATCCCCACTACACGGCACATCACACAAAATCCGGTCGAACAACAGCTGTTGCGTTCTCTTCTCGCCATTTGGTCCAGGCGGGGCATCAATTTTTATGGTAGGGTAGATCGACGCGTCGAGATTGGTCACAATGAGCGCGGGGCTTGGGAGTCGGGCAGACTGATGGATGAGCAAATGCGTGCGTTTATGGTCACTATCATTGGCGATAAGGAGACCGGTGGGGGTCGAAGTGGCCGTGACGGAATCTTGTGCATGCAGAGCTTCAAGAAGTTGGGCAGTCTAGATGTGGTCAAGTAAGGTGGATGCGGGGCACGGGACGGTACTCACTTTGGAACCCGGAGCTGCACACATGTCCATTACCTGAGATTGAAGTTCGGTTCTTTTCATCAGATAGGTAACAGAAAAACGCACTCTGTGATGAGGTTCCACGTCCAGGAATAGAGGAGGCAGCATGCTAACAGCTTCTTGCCTTGATATGTTTCCCTGTTGAGATTGAGTGAACTCATGCTCAGAAGTAGGTGTGAGTACGCTTACGACTTCAGTTTCAAATACCAGGAATGAGTGAAACTTTTTGAACTCCGGAGATTTTCGCAAGATCTTCTTTGGAACATTGAAGTGCCAGGCCAAGCCATCTGGATACCTTGAAGTTAAACGAAATGTGCGTCAATCTAGGTGGATAGGTGCAAATGCAGTCCTACCATTCAATCTGCACCGGCGGCGGGATCTTCTGGTCTTCGAATACAACATCGCTAAGTGAAGGAACATGGACATCTTTTATCGTTTGGTTGAGCGTATGCGCTACCCTGCAAGAACATTCGAAATCAATCAATACACTATTCGGCGCGGTGTACTCACTGGCGACTTCCCGCTACACGAAAAGTGGTTGGCAAGTGCTGCTTGAGCGCATCGTAGAACACTTCCCACTCTTCTTCCGATACGAGATTCTGTGCTCGGTAGTAGGCTTTGAATCGCTCGTTGTCCATGTCGGACTTCTCAATGAGATCAGTGCGGTCGTCTTTATCCTGGCGGGACTGTCCCGAACCGGTGTTTTTGGGCCCTCTTCTCTGAATGAATGACAGTTGCATAAATTCCATACTATTATATTCTGAGTGAGAACGAACCTTTGATCTAGCCATTTGAGTAGTAAACGAGTTGAGACTACGAAGTTCTAAGCATCCAACTTTTTCGTTCGAACCACGTGCTATCTGAGATAAGATAAGATGTCCGTGCTATCCGATAATATTCATGAACCATTCATCCTCTCTCATCATTTCCCCGCTCTTGATCCCCGTATCAATCACAGTCGGTCCTCCTTCTGAAACGATCACCACTTTCACCTCACGGCCGACTTCAGTGACCTCCCCTTCCGGGTCGTGGGGCCAGATGAGCACCGTTTGCATGCCTGGCCGCCATATCAACCCATCAGGTTTGACACAGATTACCCGAGAGCGATAGGTTTCTTCATCATCGTCGATGAGCTTATGGTCGAGGAACATGACACCCGTTCGCACTTCGCCACGGAGTCGAAATATATGCGGGGCGCATACATAATAGCAATCAACCAAAAGCGCCAGTGGGTGTGGTGGACCTGGCGATCTTGACGAAAGTAAATCATCTGGCAAGCCACAGAGTTTGGGCCACTGTATGTCTTCAGGGTGGTGTTGAATCCCACTGTATACATAGTCTCCGCACGTTGAAAAAGCCAGTGCCCGGAGGAACTCGTCTGTTGTACTCATTCAGAGGAAATCATGGCCCTTTCTGGTTATAGTACACACCGTTGAGTTCTGTAACGACCAAATTGTCTTCCTCCAATCTCACAATATAAGTGTGGCGAGATTCTATCGCATTGTCGTAAGATATGACCAGGACATCGGTGCGGAGCTTGTCGAACGTGACCTCGAACTCCAGAGATTGGGCGATAAAGTCTGGATCACCAGGATCCGGTATCGTAGCAATAGTGCGCGAGGCCCGTAGATAAAGTTGCATGTCAGCAAAAATGTCGAAAATAGAGAGCATGCAGTGACAGCCATCTGTATGGATGCAAGCAATCCGCGTCTCTTCCGCATTGAAATCAGCATTTACAAACTGGTCCGCTCCAAAAGGAAAGGCAAGAGGACGAAGGCCTTCTGACTCGGAGACATAAAAAACCTGTGCTTTTGCGATCATATAAAGGCCGCTCCCAGTTAGATGATAATCGAAGCATGTGTGAGATGCGAGAAGGTCCTTTCGAAGACTGAATAAGAGCTTGGGAGCTGGTGATCGAAGTGACCAGATGTCCAACGCCACAAGTGGACTTTCGCCGCTGGCAATCAATCCATGAGTTGAAATCAAGTGAAATGGATCAGATTCAAGCCTCACGTGGAGTCGGAGCACATCATTGATCCCAGCACATCACCGTTCTCCAAAACAGACAATGTAGTCCCTTCTCTTGCAAGCAAGATGTCGCGGGACAACTCCAACAAATATCTATCGTCATCCGATGTCCAAAATGTGTCGATAGATCGTCGGCTGATGATCCCTGTCTTGTTCACAATGATCGCTTCATCTGCAGCTGAGCCTCTTGGGGGTGGCGCAATGCAGAAAGTGAAATCAGGATCCCACATCTTGAATAAGTAGACCATCGGCGCATGATTGGGTGGGGGAGTTCCGCATTCGTCTATCGCCAAGGACCAGACAATTATTGAGTAGCCAGAAGTAGCAGTGTTGTCAGTAATGCGGCCTAATCCTCCTTCAATAGCTGCGACCAATTTTGTTTCGTCGGCAGAAAATTGAGGATATTTTAGTCCAGAGAGTGGGTAAGGGGTTGCAAGTACGATATTCTTCAGGTCGTTAACCAGGAAGCATTCAAACGAGAAGGTCAATTTTCGAGAGGAAAATCTACCAGGCCCAAGTTGATCGCGATCGGAGGGCGGACTCTGCTGTGTGAATTGTTTGGCGACAACAATCTTCTCGCCGGAATAGCTGAAGTTTAGCAGATTGAGTTCATTGGATTCGAGGTCCTCTAGGAACCCCTTCCTGAATAGAGACACGCCGCTGATATCGAGTACCTCGACCTCGATGGCATTCTGCATGGAGTTCCTGACAACCCGGGCAACACGCTCTCCCCTACCACTGAAGCAGGTATTTGTAACCCTAAGCTCTGGGGCAGGGTCATAGATGCTATGAGGTCCATCAACCAGCTCTTCCGTCAAGAGGTTCCAAATACCGGCAGGAGTAATGAGAGTATTATCCTTCCCAAAGGCAACAACATTCGCGCGTGCCACAGCGTAGTCTCGGTTGGCAAAGATATCACTGCGTGGTGTTTCCGCTCGGTCTACAAAAGCCACCTCTGCCCATTCACTTGCACTGGAAAGTGTGGCCGAGGTAATGAGGCTCCAACAGACCGTGCGATACAACCGCTGCGCTCCACCACTGGCAGCAATCACAGGAAGGAATGTGACGGCGATGAACCCAGCACGAGCACTGACAGCGGCAGAGCGAAGGGCATAGGTCAAATCCCGTGTATCCATTGCATCGCCCGCTTCAGAGGCAGCCTGAGAGCGCAAACGCATTCCAGTCTTCATGACCTGACGCTTTAAACGAATGGCATCCGCGCATCCGTCAACGGCAAACAGGCTGTCGCTAGTTGAGTCATAGTGCAGCCATGTGCGAGAACTCTTTTCCAAAGGGGGATACATAGGAGCCATGCCATTTACTGACTCATTGGCATCCGAGGTGTTCACTGGTCTGAACGACAAGACGGCCTGCGAACGAGAGTGTGATGTGCTTGAAAAATCGGTAGGTGACTTTTGTAAGCAGATTCTGACCAGCTGAGGTTTACGCGACAGAGTTTGGGCGTAATCATCAACCATTTGAGCCACTCGTTGAGCCCAGAGTAGAAAGTCGGAGGGTACGATTGATGACGGCGCTGCAGAGAGCCTCTGGGCAGTGTACAAGGTAAACTCGGTTCCCATTTGTCGCATGTACTCCTCCAACCATGTGCTAGAGAAGGTGTGGGCGGCAAAGGCAACCACCTTTTCAAGAAGACGACGCGTCTCCGGCTCGCCTGAGATTGCCTCCAAGACGTCCAAGAGATATTCAGGCCAGTATTCAACGGCATACTGAAAGAGAGGGTGACGTTTCAGAAAAGTGGAATCGTCTAGGACGCCGGACAAGTTTAGGGGGCGAGCAAAGTAGCTATCAGAATGTAGCGAACCCGAGAGAAGAAAATCAATACAAGTCGCCCCCATGACACATTCTGCGCGGGAAACATCCACAAGGAAGGACGAGATGCTTGTTAAGGAAGGTTGGAGGTCTGGAGGAAGATGTAGCTGGGTTGGATTGCTACGCAGAAATTGCCGTGCAGATAAATGGATGAGACCGACCATATCCCCTTCGTCAAGGCCGGTGTAGGTTACAAGATCGCCACAGGCTTCGACGATGTCCTTGCGTGACCAAAGAAGACCTAATCCATAGTCATCGTCATATACATCGTCGTCGAAGAAGTGGTCCGCCTTCGAGGATTGGGTCTGCATCGTCTTTAAGGCTTGCTCCAATTCTCCAAAACGTAAGGGGCGGCTACTAGCGACGATCCACTGCAGCACTGACTTGCCAAAATCCTTGTGCTGATCGTTCTCCGCCATTCCCTTGCATATGCGAGCGTACATGGCATCCAATCCCCTGGGCAAATTTTGCAGCAGTCTCCAGATCGCAGAGACTTGGAGCTGGCGCTTCACTTCTTTGCACATGAGATATGTCCAGAGAAACATTCCCTGGTGGTTTTCCGCCTTTCCTAGTTCTGCGATGATGCTGCTTCTTAGGCTCTCGAGGTGTGGGCCACGAAGGCGTTCAATTTTGTTTATTTTGTACTGCGTGAAGGAGGCGATGTCGTGCTTAACGTCGTCTCGGCTGATTTCGAGGAAAAGAAGTCGATGGATAGAGAAGCGGGCAAATTCGTCGACATGATCTCCCGACCTTCGGGCAGTGACGATGACCTTGATCGCTCCCGCAGCAATGTCAACCAGCTTCTGGAGCTCGCGGACGAGCGGCTTTGAACCTTTGCACTCGTCCATTGCATCGAGAACAATTGTCACCGCCGGGATAGTGTCTTGCGGTTCGGAATATTGCAAGGTGAGTGGGGAAAAAATAGCCCAGAGGTCGGCGAAAGAGACGTGGACCTTTGTTGATCTGGTTGCCAGGTTGGCTTCCAGGTCCTGTAATAGGTGATGCATTCGACGACGAAGATGCTCGTAGAGTTGGTCGAGAAGGGAACGCATGGCAGCTACAGGTGTATCCTTGGTGACATCGCTTGCCTTGAAGTAGTGATACAAGACGACATGCTCTTGAAGAGCACGGATGTGTGTTCGAGCCTGATTGATCAACCACGAGCTCAAGACGGTCTTACCAGCGCCTGGGATACCATAGATGACGAGGAAGGGGTCCGTCTTTCGTTCCTCCCAGCCTATGTATTCGGGTTTCTGGCGAATCCATTCACATGTCCCAGGATAGTGATGCTTGTCTGCTGCATTGAAATCGCTCTCGTAGGACGGGGCGTCAATCCACGCGATAAGGTGTGTCTGGCGTGCAGTCTGGTGTTGCTGCTTTATCTCCTGGTGGTGCAATACCGAGTTGGCAAAGTGCTGCGCGCTCGCGACGTGGTGTAGCCGGAGTTTTTGAGCAGTGATCGCGGCTTTCAGGCCCTGAAACTTTTGTGCCATGTAGTTCGAGGACAAAAGGTTTGATAGTCCGGAAAAGATCCGAGTCCCTGTTGAAAGATGAGCACGATATCGATGGATATTCATTGAATGCGCACGGGTTCGTTTCGATGGTTTGGGCCGGTAGTACTTGACCGCCTTCGCCCAAAAGTCGATGATTGCGATATAAAGCTCCTCTATAACAGACATCACCAGAGGCGCCTCTTCAAAGGTGTCCTCCAGAAGCTTCACATAGTCCATTTCCTGCGCCATGGTGAGGAAGAAGTCCAATATCTCGTCAAACACCTCGACGTTGTTTCTTGCCATCTGCCAAATGTTCGATGGTCAATTATTCTCGGATCAATGCACTGGCGTACCTCGAAAAGAAAGGACACACTGCACCAGATCAAATCGCCTCCTTGGGGAGATAAATTGCACACTCCCTCAAGCAGTCGTTCGAATGGCTTCAGCATATTTGCCACATTACCAAGGCCACGAAAGAAACGACTTGTCCTTCGTGTTCGATTTTCCTCGAATGCCGTGCTGATCGATTGCGCCTGCAATTGAAGATCGGAAAGGGTGGTTGGAGTTTCGATACGCGCGCGCTCCTTCGCAGTGAGGAGTTCAATGTAGGCCTTCCTGGCGCGTTCGAACGCGCCCTGTGCCCCAGAAGAAGCACCCATGAATAGTCCCGATAGCAATTCGTTGCACCTTGTGCAGGAGTGAATCTTTGTGTACTTCTCGGAGATAAGTCACGGTAGCTGGTTGTCATGTCAGGAGTAATCAGAGCTCCTGTGATAAGGAGAAAAGAAAATGACACTTCATGCTTCTTCAAGCTTCATGCATTCGCGCCTTATGCTTCAAGTTGTACAGACTGTCAAATTTCATTCAATATGTTTGATAACGTTATCAACAACTCTCGATCATTCTTCGCCACTGTCTACGCGTACGACTCACTGGGACCTGACACGAACGGTAAACTTGGCACTTACAGCACCTTCTCCACAAGACCAAGACCCTCCCGCTCAAGAACTTCACGGATAGGATCGCAGATTTCCTTGGTATAAGGTGCCTGTACACCAGGGGTGTTCAACACGCCATCGAGCACGAGCTGCGTTGCGATACCGCAGGGAAGGCCGACGGTAAGAGCCATTGCAGAGTGGCCCTTGGGGCTACCGTAAGCCTCAAGTGTAGAAGTAAGAGTTTGCTGCGATAGGCGTCAGGCAGGACCAACCAGAGAATATCATACAAACACGATTACCTCAGTTCCATCAGCCCATTCAACAATGAACTTATGTTGGAGCATGACAAGGTCACGCTCTCCTTCCTCGTACTTCATGAGGGTCTCGAGGCGCCCGCAGAGCGTGTCAAGTAGGTTGTGGGCGCGGGTTACAACGTTCTCCTCTTGGGAGAAGAGGCCAATCCAGCGCAAACCAGAGACGATACGCGACGCCTCAGATTCGTCAGGAAACGCGCCCAATTCCTTGACACGGGCAACGAGAGTGCTGCAAGTACATCTTAGCAAATCGACATAGTCGGGTGAAGATGACGCAGACTCACCTTTCCTCGGCATCAGCGGCGCCGATAGCCTTCTGCGTGACCTCTGCCCACGTCAAACTGTCCACGATCCACTCCTTCTCGGTTTGGTCCAACCAGCCCAACTTAACTAAGGCACCGATGAACTCGGGGAAGCCCTGGTAGCGGAGGGTACCGCGCACAACAGTCTCGGCCTCAGGGATATTGTACCATTCGCTGAATGGGGTGGAATCACGGTTCGGGTACGCGACGAAGGCAAAGGCCGGGGAAATGTAGTAGGGCGCGGCGTGCGCCATGAGCTGTTCTCCGGAAATCGAGACAGTTTTCGATGCGTCACGGAAAGAGGCGGCATTGAGGAGAGCGAGGAGCACACCGCGGGACGACCAAGAGAACTTGTAGCCGAGGGGATTGTTTGCGCATTCCGGCGCGGGGAGGCCACCGCAGTATGAGAGGAACTGTTTGATCTGTAAACGAAAAAATGCGACTCAGTTATCCTTCTACACAACGAAAGGATGAGCGTGGTCGACCTTTCCACCCTTGGAGTGGACCTCATCGATGGTCTTGACCGCGTACAAGTGGTCAATGCCAGGATCCAACCCAATTTCGTTGAGGACAACAATGCCAGCCTTTTTCGCAGCGGCGTCGAGTTCGCGCATGGCAGGTGATACGTAGCTGGTGGTAACGACATGGGTTTTGCCCTTGATGGCCGCAGCGATGACAGCGGCGTGGAAGGTGTATGGGATAAGTGAGATCACAAGGTCATGCGCGGCAACAGCGGTCTCGAGAGCGGAGGTGTCAAGGACGTCGAGCGATAGCGCTGTCGTAGAGGGGAGCCCCTCGGCCAAGGCCTGTGCGCTCTCGAGAGTGCGGCAAGCTACGGGATACTGTCACAACGAGCTCGCATATTCAAGGTGATCACATACCTATGGTCAGCTCGTTGGAGGGGTCGCGAACCACGTACTCGGCACACGGGCGTGCAACGAAGCCACTTCCCAACAGCAAAACCTTCTTGGCAGGCTTGTTCTTGCTTGAGATCTTCAGTGCCTCACGACCGAACTTGGGGAGGATGTCGCGACCCTCTTCAAGAAGAGCGCGTCCAAACTCAGGAAGCACAAACGCCGCCTTGTGGAGCTCCTTGTTGTAGTATCTGGTGTTGGAAACCTCGCGAAGAGGGGTACGGAGGTCACGGCCAGCCTCCTTCGAGCAGAGGACGAAGCCAATCTGGCCGGACGGGTAGGTGGGAATAGTGGTGTAAGCGTATTCGGCGACGGGGAACAGTTGACGGGTCATGTTACGCAGTTCAGAGATGAGAGGAAGATGGAGCCAGAGACACTCGCCCTGGGTAGAGATGTGGCCTCCAGGGGCAAGGGCGTCATGCATGAGCTGGAAGTAGGGCTTTTCAAAGAGTGCAGCGGCAGGCCCAACGGGATCAGAGGAGTCGGTGATGATGGCGTCATAAGTGGCTTCGTTGTCTGCGAGGAACTTGAAACCGTCGCCGATGAAAACAGTAACTCGGGGGTCCGAGAAGAGCGCGGACATATGAGGGAGGTATTGTTTGGACACGCGGGGAACAGCCTAAATTGCATGTCAGCTTGAAAGTAGCTTGCAATTGAGGAACAGATGCCTCATCGATGTCGCAGAGAACGACTTCCTCGACGGTGTCGTGTTTGAGCACCTCACGGACAACACCGCCATCTCCACCACCGATCACGAGGACCTTCTTAGGGTTGGGGTGACTCGCAAGTGGAAGATGAGCGATCATCTCTTGATAACTGGTGAATATCAGTAGTTTAAGGCGAGCATCGCAAACGGTACAATCCAACTCACGAGAATTCATCGCGTTCAGTGGCCTGAATGGCACCATCAAGCACAAGGACATTTCCAAATGTCTCTGATTCAAATACGAGGACGTCCTGGAAAAGGGATTTTTCGGTATGTAGGATCTTGTTGACCTTAAGGGTCATCGCCTGTCCGGGCCATTGGGAGGAGATCTCGCGGAACCAGCCATCTGTGGCAGTTTAATCATTTGTCAATCCAGAGCATTGTTGGGCAACTTGCCTACGATGGAGGGGTGCGTGAGTGGGGCCATTTTTGTGAAAGTAAGGAGTACAGAGGAAAGCTTGATAAAAATTTCGGATCGATAAGATGATCAATCTTATCTTATCTTTTCGGAATCTATAGTACGTATCATGAGGTTACTTACTGTTTATTATGCGGGGGGAAAAACGATGCATCCAGTCCAGGTCACGCTAGAAGTAAAAACCTGTCTATCGATTGTTATTTAAACACTCCATGTCATCAAGCTTTGAGTGAATGGGCGATTTGAAAGCGATGTGGTCCATTTAATGGCGCCGAACCCATCTCGACAGGTGGGGAATATCACTTGAAAACTGACAGTCAAACGTCGAGATAGTCAGTGCCGCCTACTTCCATCACAAACACTTACAGATCTTGTGTGGCGCAAGGAAGACGCCAACCTCACCTCGCCATCTGCGACGCAGCGATCCTGGCGAGGTTAATCTTGCCAGGGATGTTCTGGGTGTACCTCGAATTGAATTTAAGCACTCGCTTAAATGCGAGATAGCTGCCCACGTCGAGCGCGAGTGGAGTCTGTGCAACGAGCCAGGTGATGCCCTCGCTACAGGGTGGCGTAGTCAAGGAACCATAGTACTCGTAAAGCCGATGATTCTGGAATATATTGATAAGTTCATGTGACGTGAGACCATAAACTCGTGTCTTGGAGCCTGGGGTAGCGATCTGTTGAATCTGCCGAGCGAGGGTGTCGACGAGCGGTGTCGTAGCTCCGTTGGTCGCTATCTCGAACACAGCGCCCAATACAAGTCTTGCACCATCTATGAAGAATTTTTATGCCATTAGAACTGTGACAATTAAGATCGGCAGTGCCCTGAAGATATTTACCGGAGGCTTGGTGGACTAGATGAATTTCGAGCGGAAAGTACTCTTCGTTGATGCGATGTTCCGATGGGGTGTGGAAATGAAATTGTCGCAATTGGTAGTTTTTTCCACCAAAGTGTGTCTGGCCAACTGCAGCAACCTCGACGGTGGTTCCAAGGTTCTCGAAATCACCATAGCCATCAGATATCAGGACTTGGGGGTTGACTGTTGGCGAACCAGTCCAGGAGCCAAGATTGATGGGCGATTGCCGCGATCCGCTGGTACACAACGAATTGTTGGGGCTTAGTCCTGCCCAGCCGAGCGGCCCAGTCGCTCCAGTGTATCCAAAGTGAGTCTGACGGGAGAGAAACTCAGAGTTGTTTGCGACATGAGTGTGCTGTTGTTGGGCTGATGTAGAGGCTGACCCTTGGGTCGAGCTGACCAGCCTGGCCCATGCGACACAGAGGCTGACGATGGATGGCAGTGAGTAGAAGTACATTGCGGGATGAGAACTGAGATTGGAGCACCTTGCTTATAAGCCGTGCCCTACGTTGCAGGAATTATTACATCGTCTTGTGGCTTCTTCGCCGTCAGCCTTGGTACATGAAAACTGTTAGGAACAGTTTTGGACCATCCAATCACGAGAAGCTTTTAGCTGAGTGGCGGCAGGTGGCGGCCCATGCAAAACACCGGTGCTACGAATTCATTTAGCATTTCATTCACTGCCAGGTTCCCGAGAGTAACGACATCAGTACCTGCTAGTGCCGTACCGTGCCCACTGGACAGCCGTGTATTTATTGTCACTGCTTACCGTGCTCATGGTTATTCTTCGCGATCGTGATGAGGTTTTAAGGTTCGCACTGCCAGAAGGTTTGCCGGTGCGACCGTTCTGGGTACGTACAGTTGATATCTCGACTCTTGACTGGAAAAGGCTAAGCTAAGCGGACTCAGGGGTACGTATACAGAGAAGCGGCATTGAATTGAGCCCAGAGCTTTCAACCCTGCAGATTCCCGGGCGATACCCTCTTGTAGGAAGAAGGTTAGTAACTAAGGTTCAATTAAGGGATGTCGTCACCGAGCGAAACTTGAAGTTGATCAAGTTCTAAAATTAACCAATAGGTCCGAGCAAACAGAAACTTGTATACAGTATGCTAGGTATTGAACCTACAATGGTGTCTATGTAGGTCACTGGATCTAGTTATCCAAAGTATTTACTAAGGCCGTCATAAATCAGGAAAATAATAGCGCTGCTGGGTATCGACCTCGCAACGGTGATACCACAACCAGCATAAAGGCCGCGAATACCCTGAGCCCTGTACATGGCCTTGGCCGTTCCAAGGAATGACGGTCTAGGCAAGGCCTTGCCTTCCGCAGCAACCTTCGGCCGGAGCTCCTCCTCCGTCTGCATCGCGCTCTTGATGGTGTCCGCAGGGAACAACGCGAGGTTGAACGCTGCTCCCGCACATGCTCCAGAGAACGCAGATTCCCATGGATGTAGTTGGACCGCACCGGAGGATGTAAGAGGGAGGGGTTTCCCACCGCTTTCGCGTTTTCGCCGCGCGACGAGCAGGCGTGCGATAAATTCCTTGGTGGAGAACCATGCTGCCGTACCACCAGTCTCACGAATGAGTGTTCCGGTATGCCCCAACCATAGGCCACGCAGTCCTGTGCCTCGGACTACCGATGCGAGGACGGATATGGGGCCCGGGAGGCTCGCCGTGGCTGGCGAAGGTGTCACGAGCATCTGGACCTGCATTTTGCATTTCACAAGTTCGATGGGCGTCCTGTAATGGGCGTTAGATAAGATAGCACTCAAATGACTCCAATGGTTGACGCACAAGAGAAAGCTTGTAACCATGCCGGCGCCAGCTGCAGCCAGTGCTAGCTGGGGTAACGATGGATCCTGCGAGAGAGGCCGACCAGTGACGCGCCGAATCACGCTCTGCAGCTCTCCATACACGAGGAACAGTGACGCGTTTTCAACCATGGCGCCTACGATGGGCGCCGGCAGACCCTGCGATAAGCAAGTTAGTTCGCATGGTCAAATAGAGAGCTGATCTGAACTAACGCGGTATAAGCCTCGTATTCCTTCATTCTTCCATGTTTTTGTCAAGCAGTCGATGGGTCCGCTGAATCTTGCCGACGAATCGAGAACTTGTGACTGCAGTCGGACTTTTGTGAGATCAAAGGGGTGTTCAAACACCTTTGACACCATGCCAGCAATCTGGACATGCATCATTAGCCGTAGGACGATTTCATAACAAGTCCACACGTACGCTGCCAAAAGTGATGTCCTTAACGGCTCGTATAGTCGGCGAATCTCTGTTCAAGGCATCGGGAGGTGCTTCCATATCCTGTCCTTGGATTATCTAGCACCCAGGGTCTTTCAGCGTGTTTAGAGAACAAAGCGACTCACAGCACACCACAGCCTGAGCGAGCGAGTGCACCGCACAAGTTCCGAAAAACCAGGAGCGGGCTGAGTTCCGTTTCGGGGCACGCCGGTATTTGGTTCCGGGGCTGCAACCAAGCTAGTCACAGTTTGGTTGCAATTTAGCCGTCGTCCTCCACGTTAAAAACGCTATGTCTCTACTTCGTTCAGCCCTTTGTGTGCGAGCACAGATGAGGATTATAGGGAACACGGCTGCTCGGAATACCCTGGCCACCATCCCGCAACGAACTTTTGTTTCCAGCCGTGGCTATGCGTCCGCGAAGAAGGGATTCAAGACCACTTCAACCCTCATTCCTGGTTCAAAACAACCCATCACGGACCCCGCAGCCCAGGAGGAGTATGGGAAGGCCGAATCTAGCATGAAGGCGTCCGTGGAATGGTACCGGAAGGATTGTGCGACAATTGAAACCCGTGCCAGCGGTCGCATCACCCCGGCGTTGCTCTCGCCTGTCCGAGTCAAGCTTCCGGACGTTGACTCTGAGGTGCGGCTTGAAGAAGTCGCCACCATTGGTGTTAGAGAGGGATCTACACTATTGATTACAGTTTTTGACGAACATGTGAGCTTCTGTCCCGCCGCCTCATTCCCCTACCCGCCGTCGTTTCTATGGACGTTCAACTCATTTGGAATCTAGTAGACCCTAAAATCTGTTGAGCAAGCCCTATACGACTCTAAAATCTCTGGCGTCGTACCTCAACGGCAAGACAACCGCACTATTAAAATACCATTCCCAAAGTACGTCCTGTGCCCTCACCTGCCTTCGTTTCCCATCCAACTTACATCATATCAGACCCACCGTGGAGGCTAGGCTCGCCCTGTATACTGGAGCGCAACGCAAGGCAGAGGAGATTCGTGTTCAGGTGCGAAAACAGCATCAAGCAAGTCTGAAGCGTGGCAAATATGCCAAACACTCGATTGAGCTAGAGGAGGTGAATCTAAAGATACTTGAGCACTACTGTCACACTTTAACGCTTTTGATTTAGTTCCAGAAACTCACCGATCGATATGTTGCTGAAATTGACAATGTCCTCGCGAGCCTTAAAAAGGCTACTAGCGCGAAGTAGAGGCGCTGTCCCAACGCCGTTAACCACCCCCTACATTCGCTTTAATACTCATGAAAATACTACGAAGGTAGTTGTCTGCCTTCCTTGAACTTCCTGTTTGATCGTGGACCGCGTTGTTGGCGCGTTTTTGGACCTTTCCTTGACCTCACGCACCGGCGACAAGCTCTTGCGATACAACTTGTCCCACAATCGCTTTACCTTCCTGTGGCGCAAAATTCTTTCTCCCTTTCGCGCACGTGTTGGCCGCGGACGATACAGTGTCCACTGCGACTGCGTCAGTGGGAGGACGTACCCATAGTGACAAAACGTAGACGTGTTCTGGAGGAGAACAATTGGCAGACAATTGGGCATTTGACGCGTGCAAGAGGGCAAGAGGCCCATTTCTTTGTCTAACGGCCCACAGGTAGTGTTGTATTAGTGTGGGAATATTTTGGCGCGTCAACGCCAGTTGACTCCTATTGAACTCGCGCTTTGGCCACCTATAACCACCACCATTGTCTCCCTTTCGCTCCTCCGTTTTCTGAATGATGGAGTCTCTGACTCCCCACAAGCTTTTAGCGATTGCCAAAGGCCATGTTGGCGACTCCTCCAGCACCCCAGAATGTCCATTTTCTTCGTTGCTAACGCGTCGGCAGCGCGCTCAATGAGACCGACAGGACGCGGTGGTCCCCAGGGCATACCTTAAGAACTAAGAAAGCATACACTTCTATACCCCGATGATATAAATGTGAGTCGCGTTTTCTCTTTTCTATTCATGATACTTACCGACCCGCGCAGTACCGTGTCACGTTGGAACAAGGGAAAGGATGTAGGCATACGTTTTGCGAGATCTGCACCCAAAACCCCGCAGCTCACCCTTTGTATCATAGATGGCAAAATAGCTGGCCTGGAGCGAGGGTGCAATAACACAGTCTTTCCTCTCATTGAGCGCATTGGTGCGGCGGATGGCGGTTGGAGCGACGGCTGAAGTTCTTTGTCTGCATATCGCGTGAGTGTCCTCTGCCTGATCCTCTGCACTGACCCCAACTGTTTCTTTAGGTTCACGTTACAGAGCACCCCACGCACACTCAGTACCGGCATGATCGCATTCGAGCCGAGCACGTCAAAGTGGAACGCATAGACGCTGTGAGTGTTCATCTGCGTGACATGAATCAACATGCGATTGAGGTGTAATTTTCAGACCCCGGCGTCTACCCTAGTCGTCAAGAAAGAGGGATCGAGGCTTCTTGACGCCCTTGACAAAGGCGCTTCTTCATCCAGTGCACGCGCATCAGGCAGCAGATCGACTCCCCAACACACGACTCGACCATCCTCACTTGTCCGCGTGAAACCGGAGCCTTCGGAGCAGAGGCTCCACGGGATACACTCTAGCCCCATTTCCACGTCTTTCGTGCCTCAGACGCCGAGCCCGCAGCATCAGCCTGTAAAACGGGTGTCCAGCCTCGTGCGCGTGAAGCCGGAGGCGGTGGAGCCAGAGATAGCGCGCAAGCGTCCTGCAGCTACCCCTACCACGACCGTGAGACGGCCCAAGCTTGAACAGCCGCTGTTCCCGATTGGCAACACTCTAGCCCAGCCATCGGCAAAGGTCGAAGATCTACGCGCGAAGATTTTAGAGATTCAACCCATGATCTCGCATTACGAGGATATAATCAACCGTTTGGTGTGCAAGCGGACGCCGACCAGAGCGGACACTACGCGATTGCAGACCTATAGGACGCAGTTGACGGCACTCCGCCGCAGGAGAAGTACCAGACGTCCATCCCCAACGTCTCTCCCCTGAAACGCACGCTGTCAAAGCCCCATCTTCAGTTCACCAGCCTCCTGCTCCGCCTTTCGATCATGCAGAAAATGGGCGTCGAGATGCACTACCTGAGAAGCAGCCGGTTGCTTGGGGCTCGAATATGCGCCTACCCGGCGCATACGACAACTCGTATATGGAAATTGACTCGGATGACGAGCCAGCTCTCTGCCGCGGTAATGCAACACGTCGGGCCCCTCATGCCATATGTACCCCCCCTCCCTGGGGCCGACAACTACGACGAGAACGGCGATTTTCATGGCCGTGGTTGCGACACCTGTGTCGGGCCCCAAGCAAAGGCGGACGAGCGCGTACAAAACCACCGATTATCGCTTACCACGACCGGCTGACCGTTTTCGTCTTCACAGCATCGACGAGTTCCTCTTGGAGGCGGGAAATGCGGAGCAGTTTCACGGTAACGCGACGCTCGACCAGGCCCTAGAGAAGCTGGGTCTACAAAGCCAGTACGATCTCTTGCCTGGTATGGAGGTTGCCCTGATGCCACATCAGGCGATTGGTGTTACCTAGATGGTGGAGAAGGAGAATAACAAACTGAAGGGCGGATGCCTCGGGGACGATATGGGGCTCGGCAAGGTAAGTGTTGGGATGCTGGTTTCCTTCGTTGGCGGTTCTCTCATGCGCGATTCTTTTCCTTTCCAGCCCGTTCAGATGTAGGTTGCAATCCAGATGAACGACTTCCTCCTCGCATACTAATCCGGAATCGGTACAGGATCGCCACGCTTGTGAAGAACCGTTCGGAAGATCCCATGTGCAAGACCAACTTGATCATTGCCCCGACAGCTCTACTTGATCAGTGGAAGCTCGAGATTGAAATGAAGACCAATTGCGGTCTGAAGTGTCTCATTTATCACGGTCAGTGCGTGCAGTCGCGTTTTGATTGGTTGTCTGACAAGGCCTTCGCTGTGTAGGTGCCTCAAAGCCCAGACGACAGCATGATTTGCTGCAATACGGTGTTGTTTTGACGACATACGCGGTACTTTCATAGAACCCCCTCACTCTCCAGGACAATTGTTGACTGGCATCTCCCTAGACCATGGCTTTTGAATGGCCCGACTTTGAAAACGAACAGAAGAAGGCTAAGGCTAAGAAGAAGAAGGATCAGGTCTTTATTGTTGACGATTCTGACGAGGAGATGCAGACGGTCAAGTCGAAGAAAGAGCAGCTCGGGCTTCTGTTCCAAGTTGATGTGTGCCCGCGTCTTTATTTCCGTAGGCTTGGTTATTGACGTCTTTCTCTAGTTCTACAGAGTCATTCTCGACGAGACGCAATCTGTTCGAAACCGGAGGACGAGTAGGAGCCCTTCCTTGTTGCACAGTAGTTTTCCCCTACGCCGTTAAGTTTAGGAACGTCCAGGGCTGTAACCGACCTCCAAGCTATCTATCGTTGGTACCTCACTGGGTAGATTTAGTCTTGCTGTTCATCGGCTATGCGTGTGCTAAGCTAATTCCAACCGACAGGACTCCCAACATAAATTCTCTGGGCGATGTCTATGGTTATCTCAGGTTCCTCAAAATCAGACCGTGGTACGATTCCAGGAGTTCCAGAACCATATTGGAATATTGGAGAAAAAGAATCGTACGTCAACTTTTGTCACTGAGCAACGCGCTTTATCACTGTCGTCCTTACAATTCTCCAGCTTCTCTCGCGGTTTCTCGTCTCCAGGCTGTTATCGCTACATTTCTTCTACGCCGCATGAAGAACTCGACCCTTGATGGGAAGCGCCTCCTCGAGTTGCCTGACAAGATTGTATCACTTGTAAAGCTCCAGTTTTCTGAGGAAGAACTGGACATCTACAAAATAGCGCATTTCGCTATGGTCCCGTCCCCCTGTCTGTCACTTACCGCCATCCCAATAGGTCGAGACTAATGTTCAACCACTTTTAATCGATTCCTCCAGCCAGGTACCGTCTTGAAGTGAGAGCTTTGATCGTCAGAGGCTCAAAAAGCGCTTTGGAAAGAGAAAGGCGGTGATCATCGACTCTGATGATGAGATCGAGACGCCCGAAGAGAAGGAGGTCCTTTTTGGCAAGAAAACACGCATGTCTGCTGAAGCAATTAAGCTTATGCCCAAGTTCTTGCCTTCCACGAAGATGAAGGTACGGTTCCCTGCGCCGCGTCTCTTACCACGTTGAATTCCCTTACAGTATATGATTGGCCGTCTTACCTAGCTGGTGAAGGAGCGTCTGGATGAAAAGGTTGGTTTGTCCCTTGTCTCCACTTAGTCGGCAGAGAGAGAGGCGTGATTCACGTCAAGTATATTTTCCTTGCGCCAAGTCTGTAGATGTACGCTGACCGTCATCTAGGTACCAGGGGGACATGAACCGTGCAAAGCGTGATCAAGCCGTTCGCGTTTTCATGTCGAAGAACAAAGCCCGCGGGATGCTTATGTCTCTGAAATGCGGAGGCGAGTCCTGGTTTACAGCCTGTCTCTGACCTCCATAATGATCAGTTCAGGTGTCGGTCTCAACTTGACTTGTGCCAACAACATTATTTCCCTCGACCCGGGCTGGTCCCAGGCAATTGAAGCCCAAGCTTGCGATCGGTTTGTGCTTGTGATTTGTTTTGAATGAACATGGGTCCCTAACAGCCGTGTAAATACAGAGTCCATAGACTGGGACAGACCGGCCCTGTCGCTGTTCAGCGACTCGTGATCTCGGATACTGTCGAAGACAGAGTTCTGACGATGCAAGAGCGCAAAGTACGTCTTTGTCTTCTTACAGTTGGCATTAATCAGACTGACTATGTGGCGTAGCAACTTCTCGCGGATGGCAGTCTAGGGGAAGGGACCGGAAAGAAGATTGGCAGTAAATCCGACTTGGATATCCTCCCGCTCCTATTCTTGCCCTTTCTGACCGTTTCTTTTTTCCCCTTCAAGGACTTTCTGTCAAGGAACTCGGTACGTATTCATCCAGGCTCCAATTATCCTGTCGTTCTGAAGTTCTATTTCAGCTAACCTCTTTGGTCTTGATCACCGCGGACGAGTTCTCAACCAAGGCTAACTCATACTACCGCGCGATATCAGCCTCTTGGAAGAGCATTATTATTTGCGAACAGATACTGTATAGCTCGCAAACTTAACAATGCACCTATACTTCACTTTATACAGTACCGTTTTGTAAACATCACCTATACATAACCAAACAGATTTATGTCTTTGCCAGCTACCATGCCATCCAGAGCCTCGTATACAAGATCTCGGTCGCTCACGACGGTGTCTGTGCCACGGTTATGCACTGTGCATCGTGGAACTGCCTTCGAGGAACGCTCTCAAAAGGTACTCCAAACACACATGTCCATGACTTTACGGCGTGTCGGGGGCCGGTCTGATGGGGGAATCGATTTGCTGGGATGGTGGTGGCTACCTCCTCTCAATGCGCCAGATACTAATGCATCGAGACGGAGGCTTCGAGTTCTCGCGCAGTGCAAGGCGGAGAAGAAGAAAATGAGCCCAAAGTACGTCCGCGAAATGGAGGGCGTTCTCCACCGGTACCTCTCACTATCGCCATCCATTTCCTTCCATGCGCCGCCAAATACCCTCGGGTTGCAGCCTTCTTCAACCCAGTTCCGACCCTCACAATATCCCTTGGTCGCACTCCTGATTTCCGAATCCCCCTTCAGCAAGTCCACCATCCTCCGAGCCCAGTCATCACCAGTCCCTTTGTTTCTCTTGCACATACCCCCGACGCCGGCACAGTTCGACATTTCAATGCCCACTGAAGAGGCTCACGACTGTATCGGAACTGCGGTATGGAATCCAGCGCTTGCGGGCGCCCGGGGGCTACTTAGAGGGGAAATGGAGGCACGGTGGGAGAGATCACTTGACGGCGCTGGAAGCCCAGGTCTTTGGTGGCGTAATGTCAAGCTGAAGAGCTGGACTCCTGAGCGAGGTTCGGCCGAGGCGGATGCACAGGATTTGGATCTTAAACAAGAAGATTTATTTTTGGAGAGCCTCGCTCGAGACGCTGCCTGATCGACCAGGTAACTTGAGGATGCCAGAACTCAGTTCAAATGCAACGAGACGTTCGTAAAGGGATCCGGAATATAAGCTGGCTACATAATACATGGTATGCGTAGATAGATATCTGATGCAGTCTACTGATATGTGTGCAAGAGATGAAATCGGTGTCGCTGAAAGCCAAATGTTTCTGGATCGAAATTGTACAACGAGCCGTTCTTCAAGAAAGGAGAGCAGCTTCAGCGAGGTTCTTCCGCATGAAAACGTCTCTCACTGTATTGTCATTGTTTGTGAGTAACAAACCTCTCTGCGAGGGTCAAAATTGGATACGAGCAATAGACGAGGGAAGAGGAGTACAAACAAGGGATCTGTGGCCACCAACATCGAAGATACGCCAACATCTTGCTATTGCGCCTAATCCGGGGTCCTCAACTTCGTTCATGTACAAAAATGCATTATAAAAAAGCGTACCGTGGTCAGGGGATATGTGGAAACGATGTTCGGACACTCCTGAAACCCGACACTCAATCAGGAAGGAGGTGAAATGATATGAACATATCGCCTTCAACCGCGCACGTAGAACGTCATCTGCACTATGTTCAACGTCATGGAAGTATATCAGAAGAAAGAGAAAGTACACACCATCAGACGGAGTATAGTCTGCAGCGGTAACTCGCTCGAGTGCCTCGAGGAAGCTGATGCGCAGGAGATCGGTGGGGCGGTCAACCGCGAGGAAGAAGGTAATCCAGCTTACAAGCCTGCCATCTCCTCCAATCGCAATCCCTGTCCCTGCTTCCTCAACAGCTGCCGGACACTTGTATCATGCCGCAGCAGCGTCATATCCCGTGCGCATGCACGCAGCACTACACCGGGATCGTTGGGGTTATCCCAGTTGACAGATGGCTCAGCGTCAAAAATGCCTGTCTGAGAGTCACCCCCTAGCAGCTTCGAAAGTTTGCCCTTCCACGCAGACCCAGAGTATATGGTCACCTCTTTGGCCAGGATCTTTGACCGGTCCGCGTACGACAAGTTAGGGTTGAAGAACGTTGCCACATTGTCCCTAGAACCTAATGGTGTGAGGCGCCGCCTAAGGGCCAGCTCCGCCTGTAGAAGTGGCGCCAGTCGCTTTTGGAGCTCCAAAGATTCCTAGCTGAGCTGCGGCTCAGAGTCGGAGGAAGGGGATTGATTCTCGATCTGGGCCCTTGCCATCGCTTCAAGTCGGAGACGAATCGATCGGACCACGTTGAGCTGGATGACAGCTCTTTACGATGACCTTTCTGTCGCGAAGGCCTGGTGGGTTCGTTGTGAGCTTTCCTTAGATCCCACGGTAGTAGGCACGAAAGACGTACCTTGTGCTTGTACATTATCTGGAAGTCTGAAACGAGGTCATCATTCGCCGTCAAACCAGGAAAATCCTCTCAAACGCACTTTTCAGGGTGGTAGATTTGCCTAGTAGAGTTTTGAGTAGGTGTTCCGAAGAATACTATGTCCAGCTTACCCGATTCGCTCTGGCCTGAAAACAACGATCGCCTCGTCATTTGAGTGGAACGACAACACAGACTTTCGAACGTACCCAGAAGTAACACCTTCAGTGCTCTCGACCCCTTCCTTTCCGCAGCTCTCTATCTCTCTAGTTCCTCGTCAATTATATCCGAAACGTGCTTTGCCTCGGCCTCAGCATGCAATGGGCCTCTCTTTCAGTAGGGGTTTCGTTCTGTGGAGGTTCGAGGGCCTCCGATATATCACCAGCCATAGCAGGAATCCTGGAAGCCTTCCAGTTAAGCGCCTGGGAGACAGGAAGTAGGCGCGAGGTGCGCGTTGGTCCTAAAGATCCAGTTAGTTTAATAGCATTAGCAAGTACGCAGTCCCCATAGGTCTCCCATGCCATCTGAAGGAAGTTCTATGACAGGGTTGGGCAGATAAAGAATGTCAGCAGAAGTCTGACAATCTCGCCCTCGAAAGATTGACTCCAGTAAGCCTGTATTGCCTAGGATAGAGCACGTCGCTGACAGAGAGCAAGGAGTGGCCCAGAAGTTAGAACCAGCGCTGATGAGGACAAGTTTGGCATGCTCAGGTACTACAATCAGGGGCGCAGCGGCGTACTTGGAAGTTGCCGAAGGTCGATCATCGGAAGGCTGAGCGCTCCATCATCATCATCAACCGTAAAGTCAGAACTGTCCTGAGGTCTGGGCGCTGAGCGCTGAGCACTTGAGGCCTTCAAGCTGTCGTCGTTTCGGCGTTACAGGCCCCAGCGTAGGGAGCATCTCACCGAAATTACGACCTCCAGCAGACTCTATTCTGAATCTGACGCCACTCGCGATTCCTCTTTCAGAGCCGAACTTCAGTACATGACTCTGATGTACGACTGGGGTTGAGAACACCTTGCAAATATTGTCTTCAATTCCCAATGATGACCATGACTATCTGAATCGCCTAGACTGGAAAGCGAGATGCCTCCAACGGATATTGGTCCAAGTCGATAAATCATAGGGTGGTAAGTACTTTTACTTACACATCCTGCCACCTGAGTTTTGAGAGGCCAGACGCTCGTTCCACCCTTCTTCTTTCTTCTTCTTCTTCTTACTGCGGAAAGTCGACGCCAGATGTTCCCATCTTTTGAAAGACGTACATATCTGTATCTCGTGGAACCTACTGGCACAATGCAAAAATACCTCACACCAGGCGACCTGGTGCGCGCAGTGACCATTGACTTGAGAAGCACAATCTCTCCAAAAATTGCCTCCGCAATTTTTGAATTTGAAACACGTCCGCGTTCATTTGCGTCTGTCCAAAACGCTACTACAGTGCATGTAACGTAGATTCAGGCGCATAGGAGAACAACTCATTCATACTGACTATTGTAACTTGAAAGTTGTACAAGAGACTATTCGATAGGTAGACCAACTCGGCGCCGTAGTTGCTTTTTCACTTAGGTCAACTCACCAGGGGCCCGAAATGTCCTCGTTTTTCTGTCTGCACAACTGGGCTGTGGGCACAGGATTACATGCAAATACAGTCGACGGCGCGCCTAACATAATGTCAAAAGCGCAGCACCGTCTCCTAATGCTTGATGTCAGTATTTTGTTCGTTCTACCATGACCATGGCCATGTCAATTCCGACACAGGAGGCCATATATCGCGAGCCCTCAGTTCCCCCTGTAGCCTATGCCATCATGTAGTACGCTTTCCAAAGCAGGACGAGACAAATTAGCGAGAGATAGGTAATTCAAAATAATTCCGATCCCGCGAGGAAACATCGCTGTGAAACAGACTAGTAATGCTGTACCGTGGCGGCGCCGAAATGAAATGGTGGGGGTTGTCAACATCGGAGCGGCAAACCGTTAGATATTACTCGATCATGATGATGGCCAATATGAGCATACCTCTTGTCGCCCATTAGGACCTATTGGTAGCCAACGCAACTTGCCAGATGCATATTAGCCAATGGAACGAGTTAGCACTGTCCAGCTGGATGCGTCACAACTTGAAAGTCGAGATTCACTGGGCCTTGCCTCCCAAGAATTACTGTCATAGGGGACAGATGCTTCGAAGGCAAGGTACTTACTCGTACAGAACAGAAGCTGCATCTCCAAACGCAAAAGAACACATTCACTGAAGGAGGCACATTGCTGTGAAAAGACGTCGATCAGGCGCAGTGTGTGGCAACCTAGTACTGACAGTGAGTATCGTCGCAAGCTGTAAGCACACGGTCATACAGACAGGACGAGATAGCAGAAAATAGCACGGAATCGGAGCGCAGAACTAGATGCCATCTATCAGTGTCCACTGAATTTGAAAGTGTAACACGCCAACTCTAGCAGCCTAGAGATCAAATGCGCCGCCATCCAGCTGCTGTACTTTGTATAATTAGACTATCGAAGCACGAAATCAAACGAGCGCCATTACTGTAGAACGTATTATTTGGTTCTGAATGGGCAGGAGGAGTTGAATCCACTTTTCCGACGACGTCGGCCTTGTGTTTAGCGCCCGAGCTTTACGGAAAGAGCATCGTACTCGATCTCCACTAATAAGGTTTTGTGCCACTGGGTTAGATTGATCCGGGGCTTTGGGGAATACAGAGTTCCAGTGTGGAGCACATAGTGGAAATCTGCGTTGAAACTTGAATGGCCGACATTGAAGTCGTCCATATGCCGTCAGTGATCTCCAGAAATTTGAATGTAAGTAGAGACCCCTTGATCAGATAAAACAGGACAACCGGCCAGGGAAGGGTAGGTCAAGGTCGGGTAAATCGGGAGTCGAGGTCATTGACGGATTCAAATTTGATGCGGTAGACGATAGACCAGAACCCAGATCATAGCTGGAAAGATCATATCAAGAGTGTCGCCTTCAGGTATGTATGTCAAAAAAATGGGGACACCGCGACAAGCGGAATTGTAGTTTCGGGCTTGTGGCCCCTGGCGCCACTATGCCATGTGCTTTCCTGTCCAATGCCCAGACAGCTATTAAATGACGTCCTGAAAGCTTGAATTGGCATATGTATCATCAAGACAGTGAATTGGTGGATTATCTAGAGACAAATTTGAGGACCTTTCCTACGTTTCTTCGCGTCTCTTCAGCTTCGACTTGGCGACTCGATTTTGCGTTTGTACATGATTTACATAACACCTGCCAGTGGTTCAAGTTGGGTTGACCGTTGACGTTGACGTTCAGTCATCACGGCGCACGCGAGGCAAGTGATGATGGCATCAAACCTTCCTTTCTCCTTCCCTGACTCCCGACAAAAACGAATCGATGTCTTCGGAGGAAGACTAGCCCAGTTCAAAAGCAGCCAACGTATCTTCGAAGCTGACCCCATTTTATCCTACGACGCCACTTTTCCACCGTCACTTTGTTTAACCAATGGCTATCGCTGGCACCTGCGCATGGCACACTCTGCCCAATGAAATGAAGCTGGCCGTTGTAGAGAGCCTGGAAATCAACGATGCGAAGACTTTCTCTAAAGTGGATATCCGGACGTATAGAATTTGTGTCCCTACCACCTTCAAAGTGCGTCACAGCTCCCACAGTGCACACAACACGAGCTAACAGCATCAGCTCAGCGAGTAAAATTGAGCAGCCTGGAGCAACTTCATAGCTTCCTCGAAAACGTTCCCCGAGCCTACTGTCAAAACATCCAGGACCTTGACGTTTCTACGCAGGAGGACCAATGCAGTGAGGTCGGTTCGTACCACCAACAGGCCAAGGCTGAGGCGGTCATATCTCTCCTCGTTGCATCTCCCCGCCTCATTAAGCTTGCGTTGCGATTGGCCGGCTCATCGGACAAGAGCATCATCGTTCCCTTCATAAATTTATCGGAGCTGAAACACCTCACCATCGCAAATTGCAATAAAGAGGAGCACTCTCCGCTGTAAGACCAATTTGCACTATGTTCCGGCCACGGACGCTAACCTCTCACGCAGAAGCGAAAGACTCGTTGTGTCCATCGCTGCATCTGCGCGCAGCCTTGAATATCTCTCCCTCGACAACATCGCCCGCTCGGCAATGCATGCCCCGGAGTGCGTTGGTGTCTACCCCTACGTCCCGTTGGTAACGGGCGATGACGATATCCCCGACCACCCCTCGCTCGGCTCGGAGCTTTCCTTACCCTCTCTCCTCCGCCTCCCAACTCTCAAAACGCTCATCATCCGGGACACGCATCTCGGTGATCAACGGTGGGCCACGACCCCCGTTGCGTGCCAGCTCAAGGTGCTCGACCTTGGAAGCTGCTACCATGAGTCCGAGGACTTCAACCGCATCTGCACGGAGCGCATCATGGGCGCCGTGGGCCGCACCATTGACGAATTCTCGCTCGCCACCGCGGTGTCCGACACAGGCTTCGCAACGCCGAGCGTCACGCCCCTCCCGCGTCTCCGCAAGCTGCACATCTCGCCGTTCTTCCCTGTGGACAGCGTCGTAGATACGATGACAACCCTCGCCGGCTCGCCCATTGAAACCTTGTCGATGCAATGCTACGAGGACGACGTCGTCGATGTGTGCGCAGCGCTTCAGGACTTCCTCAGCGTGCGCGTGGAGCGCGGTGCCGGCTTCTACGACAAGCTGAAGCGGATTGACGTGTGCGTGGCGGCGAATGATGATTCCACACACGATGCCGAAGAACGTGAAGAGCGCATTGAGGCTACAAAACGTCTGCTGGACTTCTGCCGTGACCTTCGGCTTGCGAGCGTTGTTTGCAAGGCGGTTGCAGAATCTGCTCTCCTTCACGGGCATTATCCTCTTGGACAACTTCGCCACGCCTACGACAAAAAAATATCAGCGCATGTCATCGGACGTGCGCTGCTTTGATGCGCGGATCCTCTCGTCGGTTTTTTGGATCATTTGGTAATGGGACTTGATCGTTTGTACATCCTCATAGATTATTTCATCTCACATTGCTCATTGTACCATATGCATTACCAACCTGTAAACATATTTTGGAATCGCGTACTCATTATCTCCTTGCGCGCCTTGATCATCCAGAAACATGATCACGAAAGCTGGAGCAAGGCTCAGGTAGTCAAACCAATGACTCTCAGATAATCCGCGGTGAGCGCTTGAGCCGCCACAAACCACTGTATCCTTATGTACAACATCGCTGCTCGCAAGTATAGGTACGTCGGTACGATGGCACAGTCAGGACTATGTAAGAGTCAGGAAGACCGTCGAGGATGCAATGTCTATGATGTCAGTCATCAAGACGAAATTGAGCGACACGTGATCCCGAAATTTATTGTTTAGCGCCTCATGTCGCGTCGCTCCGTCACTACTAGTATCAGTCTCAGTTTGCTCTTCGGCTGCATGTGAACGCGTTTGACAGGCCTATAAACGATTGAGTTGCCAAAAAAAACCGAACTCGTGCGCGATAGAGCGCGTAACTGCGCGTAATCTCTTGAACACTGTTTCGTGATGGCGGTAGGGGGAACCGCATTTTCGGCAGAACTCTCGACGGTAGACAACGTTACCGTAGACAGTGAGGCCCTTTTTGAATTCTCTTCTGAGTTCAATCTGACGTTGTGACACAGATGCCCTTCCCTTTCCTTCCCAATCAGTAATTTGCTTCGTTGTCGATATCTCCAGACTCCGACTGTGCTTATGTATATATTCTTCCCAGCAAACTTACTATGGGGAGGACATCAGCACTCTCATCGCAAACTACGAAGAGCCTAGCGATCATCTTCAAGAAGAACCAGGCAAGTATTGCTTATCTCTCTGTTGAAAGTTCCATGACGAAGATAAATCATTCAGCGTTGACGCAAAGCGCGTCGGACGCGAGCGCGCCTCCAAGATCAGCGACAGGTTCCCTTGAAAGTATACGCAAAAGGAAGCTGGGACGCTTGACGGATACTTCTACCTCCACGCTGGATCACCGGCACGTCAAAAAGCCGAAGCTCGATGAGCTTTCTGAGCCTTATATCATCGTAAGACCAGTGTTGTCGTTTTCATCCGGAATGGGACTCAGCGTAAGATAGGCCTACTCCGAGCTGATCCAAGGTCGTACAGATCTAGCGTATGGTGTTCTGTTTGAAATTGCCCGGCTCATCAGCGGCGGTGTCCTCGACTACGACCAAATTTCCGCCGAGCGCCTAAGCAAGTTGGCCGGGAATAATGCCCACTCTGCGCCAAAAACAAGGGAAATCCTGAAAGAAACAACGGTCTCCGCCATGAGGACGGATCCCGCTTTCGCGCAGGAAAATGCTGCAACGGTACGTATAATTTGTCTGATCAACCCATGTAAGTAGTGACAGTTGTTCCTCAGTCATCCTGGCAGCAGCTTGACATGGAAGAAGAAGCATTGCTGAATGATCCCTACGCGGGTCTTGGCCACAGCGAGACTTACCCGGGCTGGTACGGTGGCAAAGTCGGATTCAGGGGAAAACTCGACGGCGACAAGGGTTTATACAAGATTTCCCTGGAACGATGCACCTTAGGACCGTCCTGTCGCCTTATGAGGCGTTTTGGATCCAAGAATTTTCTTCGGATCAAGATACAGGACAAGATACTTCACAGACTCAACAACGACCTCGACAAGTTCTTCCTCAGGCCCTTTGTTCTCTGGGGAAACGTGTTCAGGTCCTTCTACGCGAAGGAAGGCACTGTTTTCTTGTTCCGCACTAACGAGATGCTGGTGGACGGCAAAATTTTGTCTGCTCAGTGCTCTGGTCTATCGTTACTAGAGCTCATCGACTGGCACAACTCTTTAATGGCAAATTCACAACAAGTTAGTCACGTTCGCTATTGTTGGCATTTTCCCGCTCATTACAGACACTCATCTGCAGTCCATGACCAAATGGTCAACGCGCATGGCACTCTGTTTGTCCAATTCGATCCCTGGTCCCATCCTCGATGCGGAAAATATTCTGCGCCAGGATGACAAAAGTACGTCATGCGTCCCTCCCCTTGATATCGGCATTGCTAAGTTTGGCCTTAGTCTCCAAAGAGGGGTCCGACATGACAGACGGTTGTGGTGATACGACCAGGTCAACAACTATGGCAGTTTTCCGCACTCTGAATCCGGAATCCTGGCCGACTGCCTTTCAATTTCGCCTCGGGGGTGCAAAGGTAGCTTATAATGCACACCTTATAACGTCAATGATTTGTTGACAGCGCCTTGCAGGGTATGGCCACTGAGAAGAGCGAGACAAGCACGACGGAGCCTTTGACGGTTTGGCTCCGTGATTCGCAAGTTAAAATCAGCTACCCTGTTGGACACCATGACCCCCGTGACCCGTCTGTTCGAATTATCGATCTCCTCCGCACATCTTACATGCGGGCGCCGGGTCGAATATCAGCTGAAACCATCATCAACCTCGCCGAGAACGGTGTTAGCCATAGCATCTTCACCCATCTCCTGAAAACCAACTTGGCGGAGGTCGTGAAGGGGCTGACGATGTGGGATGGTCCGGATGCAATGTTCAATCTCTGGGTGAACGTCGAGAAGGCTGGAGCCGTTGTGTTTTCGCGTCGAGCCCGGGAAGCAGGCGGGGAGGCGCGAGCCAAGGGGTATGGCGAGAGTTACGACGATGAGGACGACGAGGACGACGAGGATGGCATGAAGTTCGACATTGCCGCAAAGGAATCCACTGCTTGGTGGGCTGACCAGACTTCTGGGTGTCCCTCCCAATTGGAGGAGACATGTTTGGTGCTTATTGATGCCGGCTTCAAGCCTTGCTCTCTGCCCGTTCTCCGAGACAAGCTCAAGTGTGTGGTGACGACAAGAATCAAAAATGTGGCTGTGAAATATCGCTACGAGCTTCCGCTAAGCGTAGTAGCCTTCGTTGTTCCAGGTTCGACGTCCAATTATTCTTGAAGAAAGCTAGTGGTGCAATAACTTTATATTTCCAGATCCATATGGTTTCTTAGGCGAGGATGAAATTCATGTCAAATGCTCCCGGCGGATTCTTCAAACCCATGACGGCCTGTTGACGGACATAGTCCTGGGTCAAGTCCTGGTGTGTATAGCTCTGTGGGAACGCCTGACTCACCGGCTGACAATACGACGTCTTCAGTTGACTCGGAATCCATGCAAGCTGCCCACGGACACCAGAAAGGTATGTGACCGGTATCAATGTTCAGCCTCTTTCAATTTCCTCACATCTTGTAGTTGCGAGCGGTGGAGCATCCATCGCTCCGTAGTTACACGGACTTGATTGTATGTTCTGTACAAGGCAAGCGACGCTTATTGGACTTTCTGGCTGGAGGTAAGTCCCAATCGTTTAAACATCTTCCGTTTCGATGCTAAGTATTCACGCGGAAAGGTGACTACGACGGTGACACTGCTACAGTGATTTGGGACCCGGATATAGTCAAGCAATTCAACAATGCCGATGAAAAATATTCAGAAGAGCCCAAAGGGCTGGGGGGGTGCTTTACCGAGGAACACAACGAAACGGTGGCGGATTTCATTAGCAAGACTACATCATTTTCTCTGAAGGAGCGGACTCTCGAGGTCCAGAAATACCTGCTCGGTGCATTACGTGACACCTCGGTGATTGGCAAGTATTCCGGAATGCATGACACCGCCATCTACAGCCTTGGGTATGCACACCCTGGCACCGTCAAGCTGGCCTACAAGTGAGTAACACCTCTTCAATGAGTACTTTGTGATATCCTCTCACCGATGCCTCTTAGATTTTGTAAGGTCCTCGATGCTCCCAAGACCGGGTTAAAAATCAAGAACGGGACATACATGGTGGACATGGCAACGTACGGCGCGACTCGGGGGCCGATGTGGAAGGATAAAAAACCGTCTAAAGTGAAATCGGAGTGGCACTATGTCAAAAACGAACCGTACACGAAGCGGGGGCCCGACTCCGAATTCATTTCAGGCCCCTTTGTTATGGACGTCCTCGACAATCAGGCCCGGAAGGAAAAAGACAGGATGTTGCAAATATTGGAAGAGATCTTCAAACCGCTGGAGGATATGACGGATCAAGATCTTATCAGGCCATGGATGGACGCAGTGGAATCGGCCAAGCAAGGGAGCCCTGACCTGGTACGAGCAAAGCAGAAGGACCTCCTCACGATTGCTCAGCACGTCGAGACGATGTATGAAGTACATCGAAAGGATGTCAAGCATTCCTTCACGACCTGGGCGATCGAGCGTCGACAAGACACTCTCCGGGGTCATTCCCAACGATTTGCCACCTTTCCTACTCTGAAAGATATGGAGGTAATCATGGACGCCGGCTCTATCTCGCGTCTCCGTGCATCATACGCATATGTGTATGACCTGGAGCAAAGGAGATCATTCCAACAGAAATGGAGCCGCTTTCCCTGGGACGTTGCTCTTCGCGACCTCTGCGAAATAAAGGCTCACTCTCTTGGTCCGTCGAAAACTGTCACAAATTCATTCTACGAACGTTTTAGGTTATCACGCCGTTGATCAAACAAGTCCTACGTACCCCACAAATTGCAATCATCTCTTTCCTACATACCTCTCTCTTGATGCCTCAACCTGATACCCGACACAACCAGAATGTATTTATCCACAGTTCATTTGGAATCTCCTGTTGTACACCTATGTCGCCCAGCCTTACCGTACAAGTTGACAGCCCATAAATGTCAATATCTAGCAAACGTAAATATATAATCTGCCCACATTATGCAGGCTCCTGCGCAGACAAAAAGACATCGAGCTCTTTCACGCGCTCTTCCCACTTCTCGACGTCAGCCAACTTGCTCTCCAGCGAGCTTATCTCGCGATCAATGCCCATCCGCTCCTCTGCAGTGCCAACCTGGGTGAGCGTCCAACGTGCAGAGCCGTCGCCCGAAAGTGTGAGGAGGTGAGTGTGGTATTTCATCAGCGACGGCCTGAAGGTGTCGGTCGGTGAAACTTGATCCAAAGAACAAAGTGTGAGAATCGACATACCGAAGTGAGATGGTGATCAGGGTAATCCCGAGATTTTTAGCATGCTCGTACATTCGGCCCTCGACGTCGCTCGAAACAGCACTGGTACATTCGTCCAATATCGCATACCGCGGTCTGTGGTAGAACACACGCGCCATCGCCATCTAGAAAGGGAGATACATCAGCAGCCGCTCCCAAAACCATACCACAAGACATACCCGCTGTTTCTCTCCACCACTCAACACGTCCCTCCACTCTTTCCTTGTCGTCCACCCACCTTCCCTCTCCGGCAGATACGCCAAAAACACCTTCTCCAAAATCTCCATCAGATCCTTCTCCGTCTTGCCCGATTCCAAATACTCGGGATACGAATGAGGGTAGATGATCTGGTCAAGCAAGCTGCCCGTGACCATATACGCCCGCTGTGGCACCACGAACACGGATTTGCGTCCATCTTCTCCGTCTTTGGGGCGCCGGACGTCGGCTTCCAGACCTTGCGGTGCCCAGAGTCCGGCGAGGACGCGCGCGACGGCTGTCTTGCCGACACCATTGCTGCCCGTGATCATGAGGTGGTCCCCGTCTTTGAGGGCAAGGGAGAGATTCTTGACGAGAGGCGGGAAACTGTGGGAAGAGTCCGAGAGTCCCGACTCTGACTCATCGTCGAGCGTGTCCTGGCTGTAAGTGGGAACGACAACATCGACGTTTGAAAGGGAGATATCACCGGCAGCTTCGATTTCATGGGCTGGGAGGGAGGGGAGACTATGTAGCGTTGACAGTAGGGTATATAGGCGTGTGGTGAGACCGGCGAGTTCGAGGAGGTCCTTGTAAGCGTACATCAGGCGGCCGCCTGCATCGGCAAGTGAAAGGAGGAGGCGGCGATTCGAGACGTAAGTTTCGGTGCGTCCGGCAATGGCATCGTCAGGCCTATCCTCCTTCGCGGGTGTCCCGGTCTGGATACCGAGCGATCGCGTCGTGCGGGTGAAGAGTAGGGGAACCGCGATCAGGCCGTATCCCGCCGCAGACCATAGGTACTTGATAACATAGTCTTCCGTCCACTCATATGCAATGCGAATCTAACACTGTATCAGCCACAAAGCACGAGGAGTGAAATGAAGCGACGAAAGGCGTACCTTGTATATCGAGTTGACATGCTTGATGAGTCTCAAGTAGGCGCGGGTGAGAATATCCTTTTCGCGGTGACCGCCATCGTAGAACCTATCAACGAATAGAGTCTCAGTCAGTAGCTCATCCCAAGGTGCGATATGAATGTACGAACGCAATCTCCTCCGCCTCGCGGCCAACCCTTCCCATACCTGCCCGGTATTCACCCTCAAGTTTGGCTTCCACAGCAGCCAAACGTCCAAACGCTGGCGTCACAGCTCGAAGGATTGCCACCGTCACATAGTAATTTCCAAATAGGAGTATCGTCCCGCGCACACCTAATGAGCGCGATAGCTGACTCGTGAAAAGGATCAGGTCAAGGGAAGGTTTCAGTATGTTTCCACTGAAAAGAAGCTCGTTACATAATTTCACAAGGCAGGAAGATGGAGAATCTCACTATAGACCCGACAAAGCGTCTGACCAGGCCTCGATGTCGGCGGTGATGTATTGATCAACGCCCTCGAGCCCCGATCGATAGTAGCGCAATTCAGGCGCAGAGGAAAGATAGAGATCATGTGTATAGCGTGTCAAACGTGTCCGTAGGCTGAGAGAAAGCTTGGACTGAAGATGGCGAATCTGTATACAAAAGTGAGGATGACGTCAGGACATAATGCTATGAGGGCGCACAATTGAATTCGTGTAAGTACTCGGAATTGCGAGCAAGAACCATAAACCAAGGCCACGAAGGAATCCTTTGCCGTTGGCGCTGACCTATCGAGTTGAGTATTAGCAAATGCGGTACAATGATTGCCTCGGCAAGAAACGTACCAGATCTCTAGCAAGCCGTCCATCAAGCCGGGCAACGACGACACTGAGTACAGTTCTTAGCACCAAGAAGAATGAGTGCGCAACCACAATCGCTGTTTCTTTTGTCCGCAAAGACGGGAAAGCGATGCGGAAGAGGATGGCGCGGAGTTGGCGGAGAAAGGTGGCATCGATATTCGGTTTGGCCTTTGCGGCCGCGGGCAGGGGTGGAAAGTGAGGTGCGTCCGAAGCGAAGGTAGACTTTGGCGTTTCTTGAATGTTCACCTGCAATGCATCAGTTAGCAAGCGGAACAACATGCCCACGCTGTTTGAAAAGGATGCGAATGATGCTATAATCTGAGCCGCAAATGCGCCTGTGTAGCGTTCAATCTTTGACGAAGCGCCCTCAACTTGGACCCTAGATTCTCCGTCACTCTCGGCGATAGCAAACGAAACTTGCCTTGGTTACTCGTTCATGATATGGCACCAGTAATGTCTTGCTCCCGTCCGCTTCCTTCTCGTAGACCTGCTGCAGCACATCGGCTAATTCTCCAGTGGATAGTGGTTCATCCTTTTTGGCATTTGGTGTCCCTTTGCGTGCTTTCTTCGGAAGAGATAGTAGACGAGAGCGAAGCAGCAGTATAGTCGCTACCAGCACTAGAAGAGGCCTGCTTGATTTGTAGTGCCTGAGTTGTCTGAGAGAATCGAGCAGCGGCTTTGAGAACGTTGCCATAGCTGCAGGAGGACGGCACGCAGAGGAAGACGACTCGACACAAGGTAAGAGAAATACCATGTGAAATGCCCAGGACACCTATCTGATAAGATTTTCATGTTTCCCACGACCGCCGCGATCACATGATGGAAGCGCGGACGTGACGAATCGCGTTTGTGTGTGTCACGGATGTGTGACTTGGTCTGTTGCCATGCCCTGCCATTCAGTCCCGACGTCGCCCGCGATGGCGCGCTCGATGTCTCACAAGAGCCAGCCGGTGACTCCCCAGCGTCTCCCAGCTCAGCGCCCCCACCACCGCTACTCGTCGTCCCAGTCCTTCTACAGGTCTCCCATTACCCCTGCCAGCCCATATACCCCCCTCAGCCTTCGCTCGTTCACATCGTCGGCCTCGGGCGCCTCGTCGACCCTCACAACCCCAGATCACTTGGGTTTAGGTGTAAAGCGCCTCTCCTTCTCTCCTGATGTTGTGGGGGCTGCCACGGGGGCAGGGGGGATCGACTCTAGTCTCGCTGTCATCGCCGACAATTGGCGGTCGCGAGCGAGTGAGAACGGCATCAAGGTCTCGTCCATCAACGACGACTCGCACTTTGGTGACGATGAGGGTAAACGCCACTCGTCTTTTTCTGCTGTTTTAATGTGCCTGACGACCCGCATATAGCCAGCGAAAGGACCCTCTCTGACTCTGCCAACGACTGTGGATTCATTTCCACAGAACAAGGTCAGCATTCGGTAGCGCATTGCGACCACATTAGCTGACAACATCTCTAGCATCGTTGGCCCCCTCTCTTATCTCGAACCAAAGGCGCACTGGCTTGGCTGCAAGACCCCGAGCGCAGTCACATGTGCCCCCTCCAACGTCTCGTGAATTTTCCTCACCCTCGTACACTCGCAGCACGCGTACTCCTGCGCAACCCCCATCTCCTCTCGTCGCGCGCCGTCTCAACCAGGCCCAAAATGCCAACGTGACATCTACACCGCCTCAAAATCGCGCCCTCGCTCGACAGCTTAAATTAAAAGGCAGCTTTACCGATCCGGCGCATACACGCAGGCGCGAAGCTTTCGGTCCAGTAAGTTCTCCTGGGCTCGCCTTCGTGTGACGAAAAATTTACGTACATGCGCCGCATACAGCTCCGTACACCAGCCCAGAACACAATGAACATCAACAAGACGTTCAGCCTCGGCCTGAACCGGGAAACCACGCTCGATCTCTTTGACATCGACGAAAACGACTTTGAAAACGACTTTGACAATGATTACGACTCTTATGTTCACGACCAAGGCTCGGACGGTGCTGATCGCGATGACATGGACCTTAGTTTCCTCTCAAAACCCAACTCCCTCAACTTTAATAACCTGAACATGAACATGAACGCCGCCCCCACATACGGATACCCCTCCTACCCGCCCCCTCTTCTCCCGTCCTACGGCCAACAACAGCAGTTCTTCACCTCACATGCCCAGGCACCCTTCGCCGATCCTTTCCAGGGCAATGTGCTCTCCAGCATCACGGAAAACGTCGAGCATTACTTTCACACGCAGCACCAGGCTTTCGGCGAACCCAACCTGTACCCACACGGGCGCTCACATCAGCCCTGGGGCGCCGCCGGGCCGGCTGCTCCTTCTGCTACTCGCCCCAGCCCCGCTCCGGGTGCGCGCGATGGCTATAACGGTGGCCCAGCATGGGTTCCTGTCCCCACCGTCTCCATTGCGACTCCTACCAAGGCCAAGGAGGTGTCGTCGACGCCCGTTGCTGCTAAACCTACAAGTACCCCCAAGAAGGCATCTACCTCCGCGTCCGGCTGTTCGGTGTGCCTCGCTCCCTCCCCGCGTACCCTCGCGGTCCTCGCGCCATGTGGCCACCCACTGTGTTCAGGGTGCCTGACGAGCGCGCTGAACATCGTTGGAGAGAAGGATATGGAGTGTGCTGTGTGCCGAGGACAGGTCGCCGACTTCAAGTTGATCGTCGGTGGTGGCGCCGGCGGTACGCAAGGTCCTGGTGAGAAGGCAGATCCCGGCGCATGCAAATCGGAGACGGTGGACGAGCGCAGGTCTGACTCCGAGGAGAAAGACGACGGACAGAGGTGGGAGACCAAGGGCACTAAGGCCTTTGAAGGAGGGAACGGACCCAAGAGCTTCATGGATCCGTTGCTTTCGTCGCCTGAGAGTGGTGTCGGCAACGTTGAAGGGGGAGCCCTTAATGGCCTGGAGAGCGCGTTTGAGTTCGGGCTGGGACTTGAGGAGGTGCGCGCAAGCACACCCAAGCGCGACCTGGAGGGCCAAATCAAGCGCGAGCAGGGTCAGGTAAATGGCGAGCACCACAAGAAGCTGCGAGAGTACGGGCGCGGGAAGGGCAAGGGCGAGGAGAACGTCGTTCTCCGCATCGATAACGTTCCCTGGGTAGGTGGACCTCTCCCTCCCATCTACCACTGACATGGTCTCACGTAAGTTCGTAATGTGCCACAGGACATCACCCCACCGCAAATCCAGAAATGGCTGCAGCACCCCTTGGAGCGCGTCCACGTCCTACTCGATAAGCGCGGCAAGACGATGAGCCACGCGTATGTCGAGGTGGCGGATGTCGCTGTCGCGGGCAAAATCCTGCGCGGCGAGGCCATAGGCACGCGCGCGGGTGGCAAACCTCGCGAGAGAGGGAGCGTATTAGGCAAGGGGCGCCGCGCGAGAGGTGTTACCGTTACAAGAACGGGGCAGGAGGAGCTTATGGCTGATGTGAGTGGTGTTCTCTTTCCCACTTCGTGGCACTTCTTTCATTTCGACTCCTTTTCCTTGCTCCATTCCTCTTCCCTCTTCTTTGGTTGCAACCACCTGGCTTCCACATTGGTTCTCCATTGACGATCACTGCCGGCTGATTCTGTCTCGGGCTGCTGTCATTCTCCTGAGCTTCATGTACCCCGTTTGGCCGTCCCTTGAGGACTCGATCAAGATCAATTCCCTCATTCTTTCCTCACCCTTTTCCGCTGCACCTTCGTCACTGAGGCCATTTTTTAATATCCCTCAACCTGACATTTTGATCTGTCATGTGTGCATTGCCCATTCAAGGTCATATTCGCTGACTATCGTCTCCCTCTGTTTCCAGCTTTTTCCCAACTGGAGAGGCTCATTCGACAGCTCCCGCCCTTCGCTGGCAGGGTTGGACAACGAGCGTGTGATCAGTGCCCTTGAGGGTGGCCTTATTGGAGAGAGCGAGGTAGTTGGTCTGCTACATCTGATCAAGGAACCGGACGTGAGTAGACACGTCTCCTCGGACGTCGAGCTAGTCTCACCCCATTCGCTTCAGTCGCATTTCCTCAAGGCGCCCTCCCTGCCATTCCATTCGCTCATTAGCATCCTGAGCAAGTTCCCTGCCGATGTGGACAGTCGCGTTTTCTGGTCTTCTGGCGTTAGGGATATGTTGTACGGTGCGTCCACCCTTCTTTTTCTTGCCCAATCATGATACTGACGTGCTTTCGCTTCTTATAGATGTCACATATGGTCAGAGCTCTACGTTCATTGTACTGTGCGACATAGACTGACCCCAAACACCTTTCAGCTGCTGTGCAGATTCTCCTTTCTCGCGTCAATGCCAATTCTAAAGTCGCCCACGATAACGAATATTCTGTGGAACTGGTGTCTGGATTAGTGAAGACAGCTTTGGGGTGCCATGGTATGTCCCCCAGCATGTTGATCATAGTGCAACACTCAAGCCATCCCCTCATTCCAGCGTTCACGGATCAACAGCTAAATAAGTTCACAGAGTTCCTCGAATCGCGTTCGTTACCCTTACCCTCTCCCAACACCGCCTCTCGGTCCGCTTCGAGCGCACGCTCAGAACCAAGGACCCCTGAGACCCGCGACTTGTACGGACGCGTTTCTAACGTATCCACCGTGGCTGTGGAAGGCGAGGCCCCGCGCCTCAGCCCTAGTCCTGGCGGCGAGGGCGAAGATGGCGATACTCTCGCAAGTCTCGCCAGAGAATTCGGCGTTGAGGCGCAGCTAGTCCAGGCTCTTGCGCAAAGGCTGGCCGGGCTGTGTTGAGCACAGAACTGAGTCACCTGCTATCGTACCCCTTGCTTTCTTTGCTATGTCGTCCAAGCGAAAACTCTATCCTCCTTTCTACCGCTATGTCCGTGTTTGTTATCTCTGTTTGCCTGACTGCACCACCGCTCCGCTGTCGTTACATACCTTCTCCCCCTTTCCTTAATACCCATCGGACAAGTCGACTCCGGTTCTTGCTCTGCTATGGAAACCCGCACACTTTGCTGTCCCTCCACATTATACGCATTATGGCTCTGTGTTGCTACCCTCATCGTCGTTGCGCATATGCATTCTGTATCCAACCAATCACGAATAAAGTGCATGTAGTGAAGGCATTCATTACATTATCACATATGTAACTGATGCAGATTGCCAGATGCTTGTGGGAATACCCTCCATGCTGGTTGGAAAGATATGCCAACATCTGGACAAGTTGATTTGCCATGCTGTACTGGAGCTGTCTCCGGCATGCCCATTAAGAAAACTGGAATTATTCCTTGTGCTTGGGTTCGTTAAAAACACCATGATCCGCTAGACCAAGACTAAAAACCTGTATAGAATGAAGTACGGCTAAAACAGGCTAAAACTCACGTTGGTGGAGAGCAAAGCTGTGGCGCCACACGGGCCGGGGCTTGGAAGATGCAGCAATATTCTTGATGGTGGATAAACGTTAAACGGTCGGTGGAAAACCAAGTTGCGACAAAGGTAAGGTAAAGTCTTAAATAACTACCGGGACGGGAGCGGTAGCGTGTAAAGCCATATCGGAAGAGAAAGTAGTACAGTGTAGGGCAGAGAGAAAAGAAAGGCCACAACAGCGGTGTTTTAGTGTTCTTATTAGCCACTACCGCTCCGGGTAATCTTCATCCACAACATAGTTCGCTCCCTGAGGTCTTCCGTTGAGCGGGTTGCCTCAGACGCCGCCTTTCATAAATGGGGCGTCGTCAACATCCGTATTTTTTCCCTGGCGCCTTGAATGTTAACACTGGAACCTTCCGAGTCCGAGTCGTGAGTAGGTCGTGAGCAGGTAGGTTTCCGGCCTACTACGGACTCCATCGGAACTGCATCGAGAATAAACATAACATCCTCCATCCGTCCTCCTCAATCATTCATTCATGAGCATATTGAGGGTGAGTGCCAGTTCGAACGCTGATGGTCCGGGAAATATGTACAATGTGACTCGCATTGTTTCCATGAGATTATCCTACGTACTCGAATCACCAGGTATTCCGCTTCCCATCCTTGCTATAGCCCCGCGAAGGCGACTAATCGTCCCTACTCTTGCCCTTGGCTGGGTTACCCGATGTCGGCATTTTACTCACCTGGTCCTTAACGGACTTGGAGAACTTCATCTGATCATAGGACGGCGGATTCTGGCTCTCCTTCGCCGTATAAGCTTTCTTGCCTTTCACGCCCGCAGGAGGATGCCAGATGTGTGACGGTCCAAGCGAGATCGGAACGCCGAGAGCGAGCCAAGAGACGAGGAACGATGGAGC
>JABCKV010000074.1:3880-32966 GCA_018282005.1 Asterophora parasitica
CCCCATACACGAACACAGGATAAGCTGGTTGAGTTTTGCGTTTTGCGTTCCAGAACGAGTAGGGAAGTCGGGAATGGCGTCAAAATTGCTCCGCTGGCCGGACCTTCAGCCCGAATGGTCGTTTGGCTGGATATATGCGGGCGTACGCCGTACAGTCGATTCGGCCAAAGAGGGGAAGCATGAGCATGAGGTCGACATGAGTTATATAAGACACAAAAACGAGCGGGAAACAGGATTCCACCATGCCAAAGGAGGGGCCTCGCAATGTGGGGGGAAACGGGAGGGGAAAGACAGAAACGAGGACGAGACCTTGAGGTCGGTCGCTGACTATAAGTAAGGCTCGAAAACACGTTACACCAGCACGAAAAAACGTCAGGGTTGAGCATGTTCGCATGATTGCAACACGAGGACGAACATGAGGCGTCGGCTCATGCAGAGTCCACCATGGAACTGATCCGGGCCCGTCACGCCCGGTGGCTGGATGCCGATTCCATCGTCGGAGCGGATGGGGAAAATCAAGGGGAGATGGGGATGGAGATGGGGGATGGAGGGAAAGGGGCACGGAACCAGAACGACAACCAACCACCCCCTTTATATAGGATTGCGCGGTTCCGGCGTGTCGAGTCACACGAAGTTTCTTGGGAGGCGCAAAGTCATGTGATGTGACTGTTCGAGTCGAGTCAAGTCGCGCCTCTCGGGCCTCGGCGTAAGGGCGCGATGGCGAGAGCGTTCACCGGTATTGCTCAACCGAGCGTTCGAGTCACGGGTACTCGTCTACAAGAGAAGCGCTTTACCAACAGTTGGCGCCGATTTAGCACAGCTGCCCTCCTAGGTCGGCGTCGATAGACATTGCAAGAAATCGAAGATCATCTACAAGTAGTATGGGGCGAAGAATTCGGTACATGTATAAATACAAGAATACTAATACTATAAGAAACATAAGGAATTTGAAGCTCTATGGACCAAGGCTATACACTGAAATAAACTGCAAGATGGAAAACGGGGGAGTCGAAAGAGGAGTCGAAAGGTAGTAGAACAATTCAGCCTTGGCGATGCAGGACGTCAATTGCCAGTGAAAATGTAAATTACAAATCATCACACGTAGAATGAGCACCGCGTTGTGAGGCATCAGCGCTGTTCATTCTGATCATAGCAGCCGAAGATAGTTCGAGGGAGCAGCTACAAACAATAACAGATCAGTCAACGAAGCCAGGAGTAAGAATTCAAGGCTGAGAGAGTAAGAAGAAAGGGGCAAAAGGGGCTGCACAGGAACTCGAAAAGTACCGCACCGCACCAAGAAGAAGGGTTGGGAAAAGAAGCACTTACAGCCAGTTGTCCCATCGGCCTTCCTTGCATCCCACCACTTGCCAGATTTATCAGAAATATCCAGAATTTCGCCCTTCTTGAAGGACAGCTCGCTTGGATCTTCAGGCATTGCTTCATCTACACAGCCGAAGAAGTCAAACTCACGCAGAGTCCCGAGATAAATAAAAATACGCACAAGTGTAGAGCGCTTCGGCCTTGAACGGATACGGTTTCTCCTCCTTTCCAGGCGCAGAAGGTCCCGCTGCGGCTGGCTGAGGTTGTTGTGCGATAGGCGCAAGCGGTTGGGGTTCCCCAGGCTCCGTCGGGTTGGTCCCAGCAGTAGACACGGCCCGCGTGTCTGTGATGGCACCCGACAACGTCCGCGTGTCCCTCGCATGCCCGTCCACGGCCGCTGTCGCAGTGCTCTCCCTCTGTGTTGTTCTCGAGGCATCCGCCACACTAAGTGGGGCTGTCGGAGACACGAATGCATCGATGTTAGTGGGTACACTCGGGATGGAATGTGGGGGTGCCTGGGCCTTCTCGCTGTTTGTGGGTTCGAGAGTAGCACCCAAGGGAGAGATCTCCACCGTAGTCAAGTAGAGCACCCATAGGATGTTGATAATTGCGGTGATGAGCCAGCCGGCGGCCAGGGCTTTCTGAGCAGAGAGCGTAGGGTGGAAGATGTTGCGGTCTACACCGATTACTGCAAAGACGACTACGATGGAGGCGAAATTGGAGAGGCTCGCATGATAAAGGGGGAGGGTGGAGGTTACGATGGCGAATATTATCCCAAGGATTATGAAAGTTTGGAGGACGATCGCGAACCAGAGGACTCCGACTGGGCCATTACCGACTGTTTGAAATATAGTCACTCGATTCAAAGGGTTCGTAGGAGTACTCACTTCTGGCTGTGACAAAGGCTTGGGCAACGAGAGATATGGTCCAAGCTATCTGGAAGATTCGTGGTTAACCTATCGGTTACGGACTGGATCAACGAATACAAAGTAATTTTGAACATTTGTAATTCGTGGTGACTCACGATGCCCAGTGGTAGTGTTGCAAGAAAGAAATAGCTGTGGGATGAAGGCCTGCTCTGTGCAGCATTCTGCGCGTTGTACAGCACTTGGGACATAGTTAAGGGAAAAACAGCGTATGTGGAGTTGTTATAACAGAATTGAATTCTGTTTAGAAGTTAGTAGTGTGGCATGGGAACATGATGCACGCCGAGAAGTTGAACCGACCCACGTTTTCGTTTATCCCTCATCTAAAATAATCCTTTTTCTATACTTAGATACGTAAGTGCAACTGAGGTCCAAGAGTCCAAAGCACAGCGTGCAAGTTACTCAAGAGTTGTATATATGGAGTAATTGAGGCGAAAGACAACAGCTAAGGCCCCGTTCGGAAACTGAGTTAGCTTATAGTTAGCTTTAGTTAAGTTAGCAATTGCATTTGCAAACTGTCGTTTGAGCTATCACGGCCGTTGGGTTAAAATTGATACATTGATGTCATGCTCACGACATCTTATCTACATCTTATCTTCGGTAGATATCACTCTGATTCTACCATCGAACCCGTTTTTCTCATTTATATTGCCACTTATCCCTTATAGCAACACCTCTAATAGATTTCCCAATGTTTTTCTACCAAAACCTGCAATGATCCCCTGAGACTAGTGCTGTGATGCCTGTAGTGTATATTACTGATTGCTTGTTGAAACTGTGACTATCTGTGACCTATTCAAGGTGCCTCAAGTTACTGGAATTTTAAAAGTTGCTGACATATCCGAACTAACTTAACCCAAGCTTACTGCAACCTAACACATGTTTCCGAACGGGGCCTAAGCACCATAACTGAAAGACGAAAAATACAGGTATGGTACAAGAACGAAGCGACAAGCAATGTCACTAGGAGTGTCCAAGAGCCCATCGGCGGGACAAGTTCACTATTATAATAACTTGCAGTGGCTCTTCCGCCTATTGCTTCTTCTTTTTCGGGGCTAAACCGCAGAACTATCATCAGCCCTCCGCTCCAACTCAGCGCGCGAACAGGTTGGAGGAACATACCATTCGCTTTACTCTTCCGCTTCCCGCCCGCTTCCGCATCCTCGTCGGCGTCAGGGCTCCGTGCCCGGCGCTTCGTACCCGCACCTCCACTAGGCGCTGCCACGTTACCTTTGCGTTTGGGGTAATACCCAATCGGCGCGCCGGGTGTGCGTTTACAGGAAACGCAGAACCACTCGCCATCGGGCACGGCGGTGAGCGGGGTGTCGAGGCAGCCGAGGTGGTAGGGGGAGTCGCACTGTGGATGAAGCGGTTAGCACAAGGTTCAGAAATGACAGAAATCATACGTCATGCAAAATGGAATTGACATTGGAAGAACGGTGTGCAGGATGCGGAACGCACCCGATCAATCAAGATAAATGCACACCACCTACCTTGTCACACTCCAACGGCGAATCATCGTCTCCGTTGTCCTTCCTGCACCGAACGCATAGCGGTGGCGGGTCCACCTCGAGCGGATGCCGCTGCAGGTCCGACATTTTGTCGTTCGGCCGTGCAAGGAGCACAGTGGTGTTTTGTCCGGCTGCAATCCTACACGAAGAAGATGCGTGAGCACGCTACGAGCGGGAAGTAGTATGGAGGGGATAAATTGGGGGCAATGCGAAGATACGACGACGGAGAGGTGGAGACTCACTCAAACACGTCAACGCCGACGAGTGGTATACTGCGTGTAGGCTTCGTCGCGCTCTTGGGCTCGTCTGCGCCTAGCCCGAGCTCGCCTGCAACGCCCGAAAGTCAGCCGAAGAAAATCACGAACAGAAACAGGGAGACACTCACCGTTCGCAGCGTTCTGTCCCCAGGCAACGGTCATCACGGTATCATCGTCGTCTGGCGTGAGCGCCCAGTGCGTCACGCCGCCCGAGCGTGCGCGGGTGATCTTGCAGCCCCTGGGACACAAGGCGAGGTGAGGACGTCGAATCGAGGGAAAAGGAGGCAACGTGGACGTACATGATGTCCTGCATGACGCGGAACGATGAGTATGGGGAACCGGAGGATCCTACGCGTAACGTCAGTCAGAGACCAGAGCAGGGTGCCGAGAGCTACTCACCATCGCCACTGTTCTTCCACTGCGAGCAGCCAGGCACGCGTTAGCGTGAGGCCAGGAAGTGCACAGGAAACAACTCACCTTCCCTGCCATCCAATAAACGCCCTGACGGTCAACAACGACGCTATTAGAAGGTCCCGCGGCGATGAGTGAGCCCATGCTGGGCTCTTCCGGCCCCGCGAACTGTGGGACGGCTTTGGGCCTAAGAGCGTCAACCTGGTTTCCCAGCCCGAGACGGCAGTATCCGTTGTAGCCCCACACGTATACGACACTGCCCAAGGGTAAGCAAGTTATTAGGAAGAAAGGACGGAAACACACCCTTTCTCGTCCAGTGCAATACTATGCTGCTGGCCAGACGCGATATCCACAATGTTCACGCCGTCGAGCGCCTTGATGTATAGAGGTGTAACTTCGATGTCGAAAGCGGTCTTGTTACCCGTCGTGATGCGCTCGCCAGTTGTGCCGTTCCCGAGCTGGCCGTGCTCGCCGCTGCCGAAAGAGAAGACTGCGAGAGATGAGTCGATAGACGCGTAGGAGAGGACATGGAAACGCACCCTTGCCCGACGCGGTGAGCGCGATGGAGAAGGTGACACCGGCCGAGGCCTTGACGACGTGTTCGTCCTGCGGGAAGCCCGTGACGAGTTTGAACGAGGTAACTTCAGGGCATATCGCGTGTCCGCACTGAAAAGCATCAGCTAAACTCTCGCGAGAACGGCAACGTCACGCACCTGGCCAAGATTATTCTGCCCCGCTGACCACACACTCCCCTCACTCCCAACGAGCAAGGTGTGATTCCGCCCGCATGCTGCCCAGACCCATCGCGTGCCTTCAGGCGCGCCCACATCGACCGGCCTCACGCGCATCGGCGCGTTCTCCGACACGTATTCGTCTCCGTGTGGTCCCGAGGGGATTCCTAGCGCACCGTGCAAGTTCCGGCCAAAGAGCCACGCAGCGCCGTCAATGTCGATAGCGACAAAGTGGCAGCCATTGCACGAGGTGTGTACGGAGGTGATAGCGACGTTGGCGAGCGAGCGAAGGATATGCGGTTCGAGCAAGTCGGGGTTCCTGGAGTGCGTGTCAGTGAGCCGCAAGTGTAAAACTGTAGTAAAACTCACTCAAAGTCGTCGTTAGAGACCTTTGCTGCGCCCCCGCGTTCCTTTTTGCCTAGCTTTGGCCTGGGGCAAGTGGTGGTAAGTGGTCAAGCTTCAGGTCACACAAGGTTGGCGTTCCCTCACCAGTCCGTTCCGCCGCATATTAGGACTGCTCTGGCATCGTATTCAGTCGTATTGTGAAAGTAGAATACAAACTTACCTCGCCCCCATTGCGTTGTGGTGTTGGAGGTCATGGCCAAAACTAACCCGAGAATGGGGTTCTGTCCCAGTGAGAAGACACATTACTGAGGCTACCACATGTGGAAATACAAAAATGCTAGTAATAAGATTCCGGGCCCGCGGTCATTCAGTAATTGGACCTCCCCGCGTAACAATAACAATAACAGGCTCCAGAAACTGAAAGAAAGAAAGTCGAAAGGTAGACGGCAGGATATCGAGCGCAGCCTGACCATGCATACCATGTAGATTGCAACCATGTCGAACTCCGTTGAATATAGCTATTATGTCGTCCAGAAACGATGATACCGCCCTGATCACAATAACAGCCAAAGATAGCTTGAGGGAGCAACTACAATGAAGGATCAGGATTTCAAGGAGGGAGTAGGATGTGACAAGCACTATTGCAGTTTCTTCTGTGATATCTGGGCTTGGTTTATTCGGTTAGATGACGGAATGCCTTCCGACCCAAGCGAGATATCCTCCAAGAAGGGCGACATCTTGGATATTTCTGACAAGTCTGGGAAGTGGTACTAGTAGGAGGCAAGGAAGGCCGGCCGATGGGACGACGGGCACTGAATGCGCACAAGTGCAGAGCGTTTCAGCCTTCAACTGATACGGTTTCTCCTCCTTTCCAGGGGCCGAAGCAGCTGCTGTTGGCTCATCCCCTAAGGCTGCTGTGCGATCGGCGCAAGTGGTTGAGGGCTGGGGCTCCCCAGGAGTAGACACGATTCGCGTGCCCCTCGCATGCCCGCCCATGGCCGCGGAGACGCGACTGCATCGATACTAGTGGGTATACTCGGGAGTCGGGACCTGGGCCTTTTCGCCGTGTGCGGTAGCATCCAATGAGAGTCTCCACCTTCGTAAAGTAGAGCACCCACAAGATGTCGATAATTTCAGTGATGAGCCAGCTGGCAGCAAGGACTTTCTGGGCGGAGAGCGTGGGGATCGAAGATGTTTACGGTCTACACCGATTACTGCGACGATTAGAGAGGCTCGCATGACATTGATAAAAGGGAAGGGTGGATGTCACGGGCGAACATTATCACGAGGGTGTGAAGGTTTGAAGCACGACTGCGAACCAGAGGGCTCCAACTGGGCCATTACCGTCAGGACGGAAATCCTAAGGACGCCAGTTCAAGGAAGTTCCGTGTCTGCCTTTGGAAGACTAGCTACCAATTACCGCCTGTTTGAAATATCGGTTATTCGGAGTGACTCGATTTTGAGTGTTGTAGTAGTACTCACTTCCGGGTGAAGGCTTGAGCAACGACATTTGAATGGTTGGTTAACCTATCGGAACGGACTCGAGGTAGATCTTTGTAATTCGGGTGACTTGACACGATGCCCAATGGTACCGTTGCAAGAAAGAAATAGCCGTGAGGCCTGCTTGGGACATGCACGCGGTGAAAGGAAAAGACTGCGGATGTTGAGTTGCTGCAGAATTGATACAAGCAATTGGTGCCACGGTCATTTGTAGTGCTTTCTTTGATAATGTCTCTCTGTGTCCAGAAAAATTATCGAGGCATAGGATCAACTGTATTTTACCTGGTGCAGATGGTGCCATGAAGGATGGAGCTTGGACGAGGACGTCCAGGTTAAAGAATGAAAAGGCGGGCTGATGATGATGATGAAGTCAGTTTATTGCCTGACAAAAAAGGCGGGCTGAGCTGCTGGTTAATTAAAATTAGAACGGACTCCCACGCGTTAACCGTACGCCAAGCACGTTTCCTTTCGTCTCGGTTTGTGGGCACTGCTGGGCACTGGGCATCGACGTTCGACGCCATGTCAGATTCTTCTTCGCCAGAACATGAACGCACATGCCTGGGCAGACCAACGGGCTCGAGTCAAGCGGCTGCGCGATCGTCCGAGGCCGGCCCGACGAACGGGCCGCGAAGACATATAGAATCACAGAATTTTTGACTCCTCGCATTCTGTGCGCCAGCACGATCCCCTCTTCTCTCAGGTCTATTCGCCGCTTACAAGTTAGGTGGGTGGTTTTGAGGCCGGTGCTGACAGTTTTCGTGTTGTGAAATACCGACGCTCCGATCTCGATCACTTGCCCCGCCTGCTAAATTTAAACAAGGCCTGCATAAAACGAGCAGAGAGACAATTTCGGGTTTTCTCGCCCCATGTCGTCTCTCCTACGCAAAGTATTTTCCCGTAGGACGCTGGCCATCGCCGCTGGTGGTACAGGTCTTGCTGCTGGTGGAGGATACTGGTTTCTAAACTCTGGCCCCGCTTATCCTGCATCGACAAGGGAGACTCGCCGTGCGCCGCCTCCATGGACCCCGCCCAGCCGAGCAGAGATGCTCGCATCACTCAAGGCGTCGGGACAGATCAAAACCGGAGCCAGCACTCAGGACGAGGAGTTTGATCTGCTGGTTGTTGGAGGAGGTGCTACCGGTGCTGGCGTTGCAGTCGATGCTGCCAGTCGTGGTTTAAAGGTTGCATTGGTTGAGCGCGACGATTTCAGCGCAGGTGTGCCTTCAGGTCCTTCGTTCGATTCGCAGTCTTCTGATTATTTATAGGCACCTCTTCCAAATCGACCAAACTCGTTCATGGTGGCGTACGCTACCTCCAAAAGGCCGTCATGGAGCTCGACTACGACCAGTACAAGCTTGTGAGGGAGGCCTTGCACGAACGAAAGATCTTCCTTCAGACTGCACCCTACCTCTCCCACATGTTGCCCATCATGTTGCCGATTTACAAGTATGTCTCAGCCTCCCAATGATATTTTTCCCCAGAAATTGAAGCTTCGCAGATACTGGCAGGTTCCTTACTACTGGTCTGGATGCAAAATGTACGATCTTTTGGCTGGCAAAGAAAACATGGAAACCTCGTATCTTATGAGCAAGGGCAAGGCGCTCGAAACCTTTCCCATGCTCAAGACGGATGGGCTTGTTGGCGCGCTGGTATACTACGATGGTATGCCCCTTGTGTTTTCCCATGGGCCATATCTTACTCCTCCACAGGACAACACAATGATTCCCGCATGAACATTGCGCTCATTATGACCGCCGTCAAGCTCGGCGCCACCGTCGCCAACTACTGCGAAGTGACTGACTTGCACAAGGATGCCGCCGGCAAGATCAATGGCGCGCGTGTCAAGGACACCCTCACCGGCGACACCTGGTCTGTTCGTGCCAAAGGCGTAATCAACGCGACTGGCCCCTTTTCCGATACCCTGCTGTCCCTCGACGACCCCACGCACACACCCATCGTCCAACCTTCCCCTGGTATCCACATCACGCTCCCCAACTATTACTCTCCGCGCAAGATGGGTCTCTTGGATCCCGCAACCTCTGACGGACGCGTCATCTTCTTCCTTCCATGGGAGGGTAACACCATCGCAGGCACCACGGACACACCGGCAAGCGTCGAGCGCAACCCTGTCGCGCCCGAAGAAGAAATTCGCTGGGTTCTCGAGGAGGTGCGCAGGTACCTTGCTCCTGATATCAAGGTGCGCCGCGGCGACGTGCTCAGCGCGTGGAGTGGTCTTCGCCCGCTTGTTCGGAACCCCGCCGCGGCTAGCACCGAGGGTCTGGTCCGCAATCATATGATCTATGTCAGTGGGAGTGGGCTCTTGACCATTGCTGGCGGAAAGTGGACGACGTATCGCGAGATGGCGCAAGAGACGGTTGATACAGCTGTCAAGGCATTTGGACTTGAGAACAAGGTCACCAACGAATGTGTCACGGAGACCGTTAGGCTCGTCGGCAGCGATGGCTGGAGCCGCAATATGTTCATTGGTCTCATTCAACGGGTGAGCTCTCCGTTTTTTTCATTGTGTTGCGCCGAGCATTGACATTTCACCACAGTACGGGCTGGAAACTGAAATCGCGAAACACCTCTCGGACAACTATGGCGATCGCGCATGGACCGTCTGCTCGTTAGCCGAACCTACCGGCCGGCAATGGCCCCTTCACGGAAAGCGACTCAGCCCCCACTATCCCTGTACGTCACCCCGATGCTCTGCACCCTCTCAAGTAATGATCTAACATTCATACTCCCTTATAGACATCGAAGCCGAAATCCGCTACGCCGTCTCTCACGAGTACGCGCAAACTGCCGTCGATGTTCTCGCGCGACGCACGCGCCTCGCCTTCCTCAACGTCCAAGAAGCGCTCGAGTGCCTCCCGCGCGTCGTCGACATCATGGCTGGCGAGCTTAACTGGTCCCTCGCCGAGCGCAAGAAACAGATCGCGGATGCCGTCAAGTTCTTTGAGTCCATGGGGCTTCCCGAGGGTTCCGTCCCCGTTCTCCCCGCCCCTATCCCTCGCGGCAAGGTCGAGAAAGCGTGGGCGTGGGCGTGGGCGTGGGGCGTCAGCGACGCGTATGTTGGCCAGGCGAAGGAGGCGGCGGCGTGGACTCGTGGTCGCGCGAAGTTCGAGGCGGGCGAGTTGGCGGCGCTCACGGCGGCGTTTGATCGTCATGCCCGAAGCACACTTGTCGACGGACAGTCCGAGGAGGTTATCAACCAGGGAAGGATTGGGCAGGCTGTGAGGGAGGTTTCGGGATATGAGGGTGTTTCTACGAAGGACTTCGATTATGTCCTGGAGGAGGCGGGGCTGAAGCAAGCGAAGGAGTTGGATTTTGACGAGTTCATAGAGGTAAGTGTTTCGTGTGGTGTGGTTGGACACTGATATTGAGTGTTGGGTTGGTAACAGATTTGCGGTAACCTCAAGGAAGTCGCCTTTGAACCTACCATATCCAAGCGAGAGAGGCTCAGGATACCGGTTGAGAAGAGTGGTGGAGGCGTCTAAAGGACCATTGACTTTTCTTGCACCAGAAGCGTGCGCTTTATCGTTGTACACTTATATCCCTCGCATAATCAATCCTCTCGAACTCATTTACATGTACACAGGCCTCGTATATCGATATGGTGTGTCAAGTAGTTTCGCTACTTCCTTACTCCCTTCGCAGTCCATTCATATAGAATCAATGGCCCACTTGATCATGATGATCATGAGGGTTAAATATGTAGGCATCAAAAAATGTTATTACACACTGGGGTCGCCTCCGCCGTGCACTCTCCGCCATCATCGCGCGCCATCCGCCCACCACTCGACCATTAAGCCCAAATCTACCAGAGCTCTGGGACTCGGTGCCTCGAGGTGCCTCGCTTCATCAGACGTACGGCCTTTGTCTCCGAAAATTGGTGCGTAATGCCACAACTCTTTGAAAGCGTGCAATTGAACTGTTATTGGTTTGTGTGTGTAGTGTGGCTGTAGGTAGTAGGTAGTTCGCTGTCATGTCGTCCGACGCCGGTATGCTTTTTTGTCTTCTTCAGCGCGAAACATGACTGATGTGCTTGATTCGTTCCGGACCAACATTGCCCAGGGCGTCCACGGGGAAGAGGAATTCAAAACATTCCAGAAAGCCGTACTAACGCGTATGAAGGTACGTGATGATTCCGCCGAAAATGATGACAATCAGCTCACTAAAAGGGAAACGGCTTCGCTCTTAGCATGTAGAGGACTGCATTTCTTGGGCCAACGCGACCGTAAATGGGATAGAATCATACTTCAAGTCTAGGCAACCGATCATTGAACGACTGTGAGTGAATCCGCTAGTATCGAAGATGGGGCGTGCAATTTGATCATGCTCTTGTCAGGCTTAAGAGGCGAATTGCTCATGAGGGTATGAAAATCAAGGGCTGGACTCCCACTATGCTTGTAGCCAGGCTATCTTTAGTCTCGAAACGCTGAATTCACGAAGTATTTCTGTTCAAATTGTGCAATGATATTGTGCTTATTCCTGACAGTCTGGCGTAAAATTCGCGTCCGCATTGAACACGACCTCCGTCGAAGAAAGGAGGCAATTCTTGAGGCTGAACTTCGCCGACTGAAAAGACTGGAAGAGGGCAGAAGAGCCTCTCGGCGGAATGCCTTGATCTCGCTGTACGCAGAATATCAGCGAGCCCAATCACCGCGATTGTGGTCGCACCTTCCCGCCTGCGACGACGACCTACTAGAGAACTTCCCACCATTTGCTGCAATTCTTGCTGACAATTCCGTTGGTCCCAAGATAGATGCCACGGCATGCCTTGCTCTGATACCGACACTCCTGGATGAGTGGAATCAAAGGCAAAAACAGACGCTCCTGGCCCAGCTTCCCCATGGACTTGGTGACATTGAAAGACCATCACTTGCCAGATCGATCTTCGCTTGCATTGGGTGCAAATCTCGCGTATGCTTGTTCGGGTGGGAAGATGCAAGTATACATTTGTGTGCGCATTCGAAGGCGCAGTTGACGCTCTCCACCGAGGGTACTCGCGTAGCAGCGGCACTCGTTCAATTCTATGGTCTAGATCCCAACGCAGCCTCCGCGCACGATCTCGATCAACTGGACGGACGAATTATCTGTGCGCGGTGCCCAAGCAGTCGAGGATGCCGGAGAGTGCAGAAGTCTGGTCGCAAAGCTTACACCTGGAGGGAATACGTCGTTAGAAAATAATCTGACGTTAATCTGAGTTCTGACTGATTTTTTCCATTTACCAAAGGTCTAGCACACGGTTCAAACGAGCGCGAAGGAGAATGAAACCGGCACAGTCGAACACTCGTCACCTGCCTAGTGTGCATTATTGACACCGGACATGCTAGCGATTGTTATATGTCACGAACGGAATCGACCATACCCAAGTCATTCTGACAGCTGTTGGACGTGTATGTACTGTGCGAAACATTTCAATGCTTTCGTCACGCGCGAAAAGGCCGTTATTCATGTCATTAATACGTGCGTCGCGATTCAAACTCTGTTAGTGAGACTTGACTGAATCTTCTTCCTACCGCGGGTAGTTATGGTCGCCGAACTCGGCCCTCCACGACATCGATGTTCTTCACTACAAGGGCCCAGAGGTCAGCTATCACCTATACCCCACGCCATCCGGTCACTCTCGCCGAGAACCCGTTAAGGTATATCAAATGTCCGGGTATTTCTACCTCCAATCCTAGACGGCTTTTCCCTGGGGCGATCCCTCTTACCCAACATCTCAAAGATAAGCGCGTTGAGCTCCGCGAACCCGATTGCAACGTACTGAACTGCGGCCCTGCTCAATCTTTCAGACACGGAATTCTGGACCCAATAGAAGACGACGACTTTGTCGAAGTTCCACTTTATTTATCACACCATGTGGCGCAGCCGCCTGCCCTTTGGACGGATGTCATAGTCTTGAAGAGTAACTATGCCGTTAATGAAGTACTTTTTTACCCGTATAAATTAACACAGTGCTCAATAATTACATGTGTTTGCGCGACAGGGGGCGGGTGGATGTTGGCAATTCGTAGTACTCTCAGAGTATTACGATAGCTAATACCGACCAGCGCCTTTTCCAACAATTGCGATACTACCCTTTGTTCGTCCCCTGTTATGCAACCCCTCACTCAATGCTTGTTGAGGGTGCATGCCATATGATGAAATTGCGGTCAAGAACAACCCCAAGGACGAGAAGAAAACCAACGTTGAGTACAAGATCCTTCATTTTAAGAAGAGGATGAATGTCGCGCATGACATTACGGTAGAATTCATTGCGGAAGGTATTACAGCTCCAAGCGGCGCCCAATGACTTGACTGTGTGATATACTGAAATGTGTTTATTCAGGTGACATGTGGCGCTTGGCGTTTCTGGTTGAAGAGAAGACGGAGGCGTGGAAAATGTAAAACAGCACGAGTGGGACACGTACCTCTACTGAACTCTGAATGGAATAACGTATCCCGCAATGCCCTCATCGTTGTAGCCATCCTGCACGGCGGAGTTGCGCTCATTAGCATTCGTGGTGTAGAAGTGATCGAAGCCCGTGGGGTTGAACAAGCGGTAGAGCGGCACGGTGCCTCTGCACGAGCTATCGGGGTATATCCAGCCTGTGATACCCTCGGACGTGTAGCCGTCATTCTGAATAGCGTTGTTGCTCTCCTGGAGGTCGGTGGTATAGAAGTGGTCGATCCTCTGGCTGTTGAAGTCGCGGTAGAAGGCGACGGTGCCGCGCTGCGGCTGATTGAAGATTAGCGCAGCAATTCCCTCGTCGTTGTACCCGAGGTTGGACACGGCGTTGTTGAATTCAGCCTGGTCGGTCGTGTAGAAGTGGTCCACGGCCTGAGGGTTGTAGGCGCGATACCAAGGGACGGCGCGGCGCTGTTCTGGGCACGTGGCGCGAGCCTAGTGGAATGGTGAGCACTGACAGGGAAGGAGTACTTAGAAGGAGAAAGGCTGACCTCGACGTCACGTTGGACGTTCTCGCCCTGGGGTAAGGCGAGGACGGTTGAGGCGGCAAAGAGAGAAGCAGTGAGGATCTGGCTGAATTTCATTGCGGGTCGAGAAAGGATCAGTTGCCCTTTGCGCAGCGGATTTTATATAGGAAAATGAAATGTCTAAGTCTTCATGGACACGAGAGACCGCGAAATAGAAGCCATGTGTTTAGCCTGCCGCCCGTTAAGTCACCAAGGACGCGAAGACGGGATCCAGATGGTGCATTTGGAGGTCTATTTTGTTCAAGGGCCGAAAACCCAATTTGGGCGCCTTGTGGGTGACCACGTTCACGTTGACAGGCAAATGCCTCACAACGGATGGATGGCTTTCTCAGATCGCCGAAGGTTTCTAGGATGGCAGGCCACAGAATATCAAGTGCAAGTTCGTGGTCTGGAAGATAACTGCCATAGGGGGTCAATAATCATTCATTCCGCGAAACCTGGAGACCTGACTCGAACTATCCGATTTCAAGGGCGGATGTAGGTATAGGAGTTCCTCGAAATCGTGAAGGCCATAGGTTCAACGCCTAGGTGACAGAGCCAACAGTCTGAGTTCGACCTCAAGAAGCCTGCTGCAGGAATCTCTAGGCCCAACCATGATCGTTCCGCGGTAGCGAATCCGGGAGGCTAGCTCCAGGAGTTCTTTGAGCCCCAGTGAGGCCTGCCTCGATCCAGTGCATGAGCCCAATGTTGAAAGAGCACAGGGCTGCGCTTCCACGAGTAAACCAGGATAGTAAATCAGGATGAGCAGACGGCCTGATCAAAGGCCTGTCGAAGCTTGGTGGCGGCTGAGCGCGGAACGTTGACGTCAACGCTGAATGTTGAACGTGAACGACCGCTGCGCGTCCCCTGTACTGAATCTGTGCCTGACAAGAGTTGTACAATATAACTCTCTTACTTCTGCAGACCAGGAATGCGGTGGATCTAGTCAACCTGAAAATGCACATCAGAGAACGTTTTTAGCCACTGAATGGCAGAAGGAATATCACATTTCGCCTCATTTCACCATCTGATCAGTTCTTGATACGTTCATCCACTCATCTAGCGTGTGGATTTCATCCTGGCCTCTGCAGCTATATACCCTAGAAATCTGGCGGGTTTGCGGTGAATGTTGGCACAGAAGGGAAACGGTAACAGTGGCAAAGTTAAAGCACCTTCGGACATAACGAATTCTTCGTCACCACCGCCACCACCACCACAGGGTTCTTCCTCATCGTCGAGCTCTTCGTCTGGCTCGCGCTCACATTCACGACAGCGGTCTCGCACGATGGCTGTTTCACCACGCAGTGCCAATTACGAGCGTCTCGAGGGTGGCATGGGACCCAGCCGCAACCCCGCAGGCCGACGCTTTGCCTGGAAAAAGTTTGCCATCGCTGCTGCTGTTCTCATAGGTTTCGTGTGGTTTGTGGGCCCACGAGAACCACGAAGCTTCTCTTGGGGCTCAGCAAAGAATGGTGTGTTGCGTTGTGAGTTGGTTGTATGAGCACAAGTAACTGATTTCTCAGAATACCACTATCCTGGAACTAATGTCGATACTTTGCCTCTACCCGGGCCTCCGTCAACCACAAAACCAAAGCCCGACACTAATGTCAACACCGCTATACCTACTTCCTTCGAGTCTGACCCCGACCCGTCGAAAACACCCGCCTGTACACGCCCATTTACACCAGGCTCGCCACTCGTGCAATACGCACTCATGATCGACGCCGGCTCAACCGGCTCACGAATTCACATATACAAGTTCAACAACTGCGCAGCGTCGCCGTCATACGAGTGGGAGGTTTTCAACCAGACGCAACCGGGGCTTTCAGACTACGCTAGGGACCCGCAGGGGGCCGCACGCAGCCTTGACATACTCCTGGCGGAGGCCGTGCGTGTCGTCCCCCCGCACCTCAGAAAGTGTACATCGGTCGCCGTCAAGGCGACCGCAGGCTTGCGGTTCTTGCCTGGTTCGCAGGCGGGCGACATTCTGAAGGCAGTGGAAGATCGGTTGCGGACGGAGTGGTCGTTCCCTCTCGCGCCCGGAGAGGCGGTGGCGGTGATGGACGGGAAGGACGAGGGCGTCTATGCGTGGATCACGGCGAACTACTTGCTGGGGGCGCTGCAGAAGAACAAGGGGACGTACGCGGTGCTGGATTTGGGCGGAGCGTCGACGCAGATTGCGTTTGAGCCGACACGCGCGGCGAAGGTTGGGTTGATAGACGAGGGCGACCACCGGTATGAGCTGACGTACGGCAGCGACAAGCATGTGCTGTACCAGCACTCGTATCTTGGGTACGGGCTCATGCGTGCGCGGAAGCACGTCCATCAGCTTGTCGAGTTCATAGCCGACATCCACTCGCATAATGAGAAGGGCGAGCCCAATGATGTGGGGAACCCGTGTCTGGCAAAGGGGACGAAGAAGCGGGTGGAGATCAAGGATGTGCGCGGCGACCGGAACATCACGATGGTGGGCGAGGAAATCGGCTCTTTTGAGGCATGCAACCGGGTTATGGAGCTTGTGATGGCCAAGGACGCGTACGTGCCTCCGTATTATTGTTTTCTCAGCGCTGACGTTTTTGCAGCATCTGCAAGGTCAAGCCCTGCTCCTTCAACGGCGTGTACCAGCCCAGCATCCTCGACGCGTTCCCCACCGGCAACGTACTTCTTCTATCATACTTCTACGACCGCCTCGCACCTCTACTACCACCTCTTCCGTCCTCCGTACACCCGGACACCCCACTAACGCTCTCAATTTCCACCATCGCGTCTACCGCACGCACAGTGTGCGCAGGCCGCGAGGCATGGCTCGAGAAGTGGGGTGCGCACCCGCATGTTATGACGGAGCTTGCGGGCCGCCCAGAGTGGTGCCTCGACCTCACGTTCCTGCATGCCCTCCTGAGACTCGGGTACGAGTTTTCGGAGGAGAGGGAGGTGAATATTGCGAAGAAGGTGGAGGGGACAGAGCTAGGGTGGTGCCTTGGCGCGACTCTGGCAGTCGTGGCGGGCGAGCTAATAAACAAATGTTGCAATGATCGTTTGCCGTAACGGTGGTGGCCTAGTGCCATAGTGGAGCGCTCGCCACAAGACAGTCTCTTCGAAGTAGGTAGTGACCTGTGCATTGTGAACAAAGTTCTGGAGGGCAAGGACACGGCGCAGAGGACTTTGCGATGTCATATGGGCAGAACGCATATGATAATGCTGCCATCACCCCCTTTCGGAAATTCGAAAAAGCATGTCCCTAGTATGTAGTATGTACATAGCGTGTTCCCAACTAGACCAAGCCCAAGCTGAATGAACAAGTTACAAGAGCCTCTCAGGAGCACGGGAGACCGAGAATGAATCGACATGTCGTGGATGACCAGCGGAAACGAGGAACAATGCAATTGTCAGCATGCGCCGAACTATAGCAAATCTGATGAGCCCAATTCCCACTGTCCCAGATTATTAAATCAAGAGCCAGACACTCAGGAGACATGGCTATCCTCACGACGCGCGCAACGTATCTTGGTTCTTCTCCCTATCCACAAATATTCCTCTGAGGACGGTTTAGACATGGGTGAATTGGGGTATGTAGAACAAGGTGGAAAATTCGAAAGCTGCTGCTAAGAAGCCGTCTCGGTAGGCGTTAAGAAGACGCATGAGCGAAGCCTTTGATGTATTCTGTCAATGCAACCCTGGCCCCCGATTTACCCGATTCGGCAGGTGTTGCCTCTTTCAACCTGTGTGCGCCATCTGCAAGTTTGCAACTTTATCCTCGGCAACTCGCAAAATGTATGGTATCTTCTCCGGCTATTTTTGCTTTCTCTAAGCTCCAAGACGTACTCTCGACTCTCGAGTTGTATGCCGGCTGCGTTCCATTGATCTTTTTTTTCTTCCTTCTGTCGTTCGTTCTCTGGCTCGACGGCCACCCCACGCTCTTTACCTTGGATTATTTGTCGACTCGTCGCGCCCCTGTCAAAAACTTCGAGGATGCACTTCGCTAGGCAACACTCGAAGCATGCACACCTCGGACGCGATGTCGCTCATGAAAATCGAGCCCTCATTAAACTGCCTATCTCTATCCCCCCCCTCATTAAACTGCCTATTTCTATCCCCCCGATCCCCATAATTGGCCCACTCCTCACTCCCATAATTCAAGGAAAGAGTACGCCCACGCCCACGCCGGCTCCTGCTCCTGCTCCGACTCCGACTCCAATTCCAACTGTCATCCAACCCACGTTGCTGCCGCCTCCGGTCACATTGTCCCCATCCGACGGTGGGAATGGGAACAACGGGAATGGGAATGGGAATAACGGGAATGGGAATAATGGGAATGGGAATAATGGGAATGGGAATAATGGGAATGGGAATAATGGGAATGGGAATAATGGGAGAATGGAAATGGTGGTGGCAAGGGCGATGGAAACGAGAATGGGAATGGGAGTGGGGGAGGAAACAGCGGCGGCCCTCCTGGAGATGGCTCTGGTGGCTCCAGTGGCGGCGACACTAGCAGCCCTTCTGGTGGAAGCGTGACTGGATCCAACCCGGGATCTCCTCAACCAACCAACGGGCCCAGTGATTCTGGGAACGGCGACGGCTCTGAGACCGGCGGCTCCAATACTGGTCCTTTAAATGGCAACGGTAAAAATCTCGCCGCCAATCCAAATGGGAACAGCCCCGTTGGTAATGCGGGCAGCAATCCCAACCAGTTTGACAACCAGCCCGACGTTGAACATCCTAGCTTGGATTCGACTGGCGGAAATGGCGGGGGCTTCCAATCTGCCAGCGCCACGCGTTCCGGGGCGGGCGGACCCACCCCCACGTCTTTGTCGGACCCTAGTAAGCCAGACGGCTCTGGTGGAGCTGGCGAATTGCCTCCGCATTCCAGCAAAGGCATATCCCCTGGTGCCATCGCAGGCATCGCCGTGGTCGTCTCCCTCATTTTCCTGGCTCTCCTTATTTTCCTTCTCCGTAAGCGCTACATGTCTCGCCGTAGCCACAGGAGGAACCAATGGTGGGGCGGTGCCAGCCATGCTTACGACATCCGCGACGGTGTCCCAAGCCGTTCGCGTAACCGTAGCAGCGTGAGGAGCAGCTTTGCTACGACTGTCGACCAGTCGCAGGCCTCGCGACTGACCGTCGATTTAGGGGACGCTCCACCTGTACCCTCTATGACTGAGGTTTCTGCAGCCAACGGTTCTCGCCTCATCTCCCCCGCTGCCGCTACCGCAGTCCTCGTTTCCTTTGACAATTCCCATCTCTATTCTGGAGCCAGTAACAGGACTTCACTGCGTAGCCTCGACAGCAACAATAGCGAATCGCAATCCCTCGTCTTCAACAACGACGTCTTCGGCGAGCGCACCATGACTTCCATGTCCGTTCGACCATTCTCCCCCTCCGAGTCGTTCGCTTTCCCCAAGCCCCCGAGCAAGCAGTCTGGCGATTGGACCTCCAGCCGCCCGGTTAGCGCCGTCACGGCTACCAGCGCCGTCAGATCGTATGCCAGCGACCCCATCCCTCCTATTCCGGCGCTACCCAAGGACCCGTTCGCCGACCCCTCTCAATCTAGCACAGAGCTGGACAAGGTCGAGATTATCCTTCGTCCATTTATATCCACCCGTCCCGACGAACTTTCAGTCGGCATTTCCGACAGAATCAGAGTCAAAGGGATCTTTGACGATGGCTGGGCTCTCGTAGAAAGGCTGCCCTCCTCCGATACGAGTGCGGCCGGTGTCACAGGCCTTATCCCAATTGACTGCTTCCGCGCTCCGGGTCAGGACCTGTCCTCGTTCGTCTCTGACAGGAGCATCAATGTACCCTCTCAAGAAGACCTCAATGTCAACGTTGTTGCGACGGCATGAGGTCAGCCTTTTTTGCATGCTCGCGGGTTCTGTACTGACGCCGACATAATCTAGACCTTGTCATGCCATAGCGAGATACGTTCAACCTCCACACCGTAGCACTCAAACGTCCACTCAAAACATTTATTTGAAGATCGGACACAATACGGACTTTTCCTTTCAAATGCACGTATTTATTATACCAACTCGGCCCTTATACTTTCTTCCGTCCCCACCTCCCTAGTCCAAGATATCTACGCTTTGGATTCTCCGGGCCTTTCATCCTACTAGGAGAAAAGGAAGATTTTTTACTGCCTGGTCGTTATCCGCTCATTGCCCTCTTGATGTTCCTGAAGTATCAGTAGTATTTATTCTTCTACTGCATTGTTGTACTACCGGCCAACTTTTCATTCTCGCTGTGAATATTCTACACTTTCGAACCTACTCAGTTTATACACAACAATATTGTTGCTGTGTCTTCCAATCATCACGCATCATATGTGCGACGCGTTTAAGATCTGATTTAAAATTCCGCGACGCGACGCGACGGACCACGTGACCAGCCATCGATTTTGGCGCCTGCCTCACGTTTCTCCCTTAAACTTGCTATCTCAGCTGTACCTCCTGTACCTCAGGGCTTTAACTCATCCTCTTTTGCGGATCAAACAAGCGAGCATTTTCATGGCGACTGACGCCCTACGGTCGCAGGTTGCAGCCAAGTGGCAGGAGGCATTCACGCGGCTTAACCATGGAGAGGCCGGAATATCGGGGCTCGTGACATTCAGCCAGGTCTGTATATCTCGCCTTCAGAAGGGAGTTTCGGGCTGAATATTATAGGCATGGAGCCTCGCGACAGACTTCCTGCGGCCAAAGGACATTGCTCAGATTAAGAAACAATATCGTGAGTTTGCTCGTGTTCAACCTTTCAAATGTGGTTGATGGTTGAGATAGATATGGGTAGTGTGCGCTCAGCCTTGGATATGGTGAATCGCTGTCGAAGGTTACCCGCGCTGCTTGAAACGTTTCTTGGTGCGTAAAGTGTGCTCTGGATCATATAATAAGTGCTGAAGTCGGATGACAGAGGACATGCGTCAAAGTTACCATCTTGTGGCACGCGATGTGGACCAACACATGCAGGAATATGAGGTGCGGGGACGCGTGTATATGTCATTTCACGTTGTCTCACCTGCAAGATAGGCGACGGATGATCCAACTGCCATCTCGCGTCTCGTCTATCGCCTGTTGGAGTGGTTTAAAGCGTGGTCTCCTCCTAACGAGTGAGAAAATTCATTGGCTTCCTTGCAACAAAGAAATTAAACCAATTTTCAGGTTGGGCGCAACTATTTTCTCCGCTTATACCCTCAGTTTCCAAACCCATCTATTCTCCATTCTCCCGAGCACCTTCGCGCGTGCGTTTAAAGCACTATGCGCATCCACGCTCCCACCGACCGATCCTGAAGCCGAAGTCAACGCTGAAGCACGAAGTGGGCAGATATGGGCCGCATTCGAGACGCTTGGTTTGCTGGACCGATACGAGTCCATCGTAGCGAGTGTGGGCTATGAGCATATCGAGGCACACGTATTGGCTACGTGCACAGGAGAATGGTCAAAGCCCATGATGGAGGACCTGAGAACATGGATGTCGGATAAAATTGTCTCTTGGATGCTTTTGCCCTACGCACGAGGTGCTTCGAATCGTATGTTGCCCCACTTGCTCTCCTGCAACCGCGTCCATTGATGTAGAATGGAACAGCGGACGAGGCGAAGGCTATGCTCCAAGGGGTAGGTTCGAGGTTCGACTTCCACATGAACAAGACGCTTTGTGACCTTAGGTGCGTGATGCTTCCTTTGATTTTGGACTCCATTTATGAGGTCGATGCGGCCAGGACAAGAGAAATATTCGACATCATCATCGACTTCCCTGATTCAATGGGTGCACTACATGATCTGAGGGTTTGTTCTCGTCATTTGATATCACGCTTTCGATGTTCAGATGTGTCTAGGATTGCCTGCAGCGTGTAGACCAACGAGCTTCCCTCGTTCAATCATTGCGGAAAGCGTGAGCAGAACCTCCCCTTTCAGTGTCTCTTTCTCTTATGAAGCGTTAGGAATCGAAAACGCTTGCTTCATCCTGGAGCCGACACTAAACTCATTCTATCGCAATATGTGGCGACGATAAAATGCTTACGAATAATAGACCCTCCGGGTGTATTGTTATTCAAGGTGGCGGACCCAATCCGAAGATACCTCAGGTGCGTGCCCCCCGCTCGTGTTCATCGTTTATGCTTATACTTGTCAATGAAGGGAACGACCAGATACCATCCGAAGCATCGTGGCGAATCTCGTCGGGGACGATGACAGCGGAGACTCCCTTGTCGATGAGAATGAGCCGGTGCAGCCGTTGCAGCAGCCTGATATCGAGGACTACAGTGACCCCAACTGGGAACCTGAACCCGTCGATGCCGGACCAGGTGAGGAATGCGTTGCCAGTCTCCACATATGACCGATGTCATTCTCTATGCTGCAGATTTCCGGGCTAACAAACCCAGCGACGTGGTCAGCACTCTCGTCAGCATCTACGATTCCAAGGATCTCTTCGTAAAGGAGCTGCAAGTTCTCTTGGCCCAGCGGCTGTTGTCCATAACAGGCGACGATACGGAAAAGGTCGAGAAAGAGGTAAGCCAAATCTGTCAACTGACATATGATGGATAATTTACGCGTAAGATTCCCTAGCGTCGGAACATTGAGATCCTGAAGATTCGTTTTGGAGAGGCGGCATTGCAGGTGTGCGAGGTCATGTTGAAGGATATGACAGACTCGAAGCGAATAGACGGGCATGTACAATCCCAGAAAGCTGTGAGTTCATTCTTCCCTATACATGGGCCATGCCTGCTGAACGCAATTTGCTAGTCCATCGTGCATCCGACCATCATATCACGACACTTCTGGCCCACCTTGGAGTCAAGTGAGATTGTCATGCCTGGGCAGTTCCAAAAGTATGTGTTCTCGTTCATCATCTTAGGTTCTGAGCTGAGCTGTGTCCACAGACTACAAGAGCAGTACGCACACGAATTCTCCATCTTCAAGCCAGACAAGAGGCTGCGATGGATACCTCAGCTTGGCACGATTCATCTGGAGCTCCAGCTCGAAGATCGCACAATTGATGCTGAGGTCGCTCCTCTTGAGGCAGCGTTTATCGAGTTATTCTCTACCCAAAGTCAGTTTACTCAGTCAAGTTTAGTGTCGTACGAGTTCTGAACGATCACGCTATACAGCAATATGGACGGTGGACGAGCTTATAGCGGGAGTGGGATCTGTCGATCGGAGTGCTGCACTGAATGCACTTCTCACCTGGGTGGACCTGGGCGTGCTTAAGGAAGACTCAGAGGGCACGTTCCGATTGCTCGAAATTGCCGAGGAGCCATCGGCAGGGGCCAGTACCAATCACGGCAGAGGTGGTCAGTCACTCTTCTCTCCTACATTTCCTACTGCACACTAACCTCACCGCATCGTATCGCCTCCTTGTTTGCGATCCATTCATTGCTTGTGTAGCACCATCGGCGTCAGAGCTGCCTCCTGTCACGAGCGTGCAGCAGCAACAGGCGGAGCAGATGAAAGTATACTGGAAGGTTCATATCCACCATCTTATCCATGCCGAGAGAGCACCACTCACGAATTTGTTCTTCATTTCTCTCACTCGACAGTTCATAGAAGGAATGCTTACGAACTTGGGGACATTGCCGCTGGACCGGATACAGTCCATGTTGAAGTACGCACCTGGGTATGATCGGTCGATCGAGCAGCTAGCTGCGTTTATGGAGGCTGCGCGCCGCGAAGGACTGGTAGCGGGGCGCGATGGGATGTGGAGGCTTAATGTCTAGAGATGAAGTTGTACTTATTTTATGGAGGTTGCTTGGATGGGGATAAGTGCATGTCAAGCTAGAGTCGCGGATATTGGGAATCCGGGATGCCTGGCACGTTCAAGCTGCAGTCACATCTTCGAGCCTTTTCAATCAAGACTGACACCTACTGCAGCTGACTGCCTCGCGCGCGAACGGTATGTCCATGTAATAATGCATACATAGTTTCAATTCTGCGCTCGTCGTAGCAAGTGCGTATGGCACTACCTGTGAAGAAAGCCAATTGCTTTCAACACTTCATTCTCAATTTCCAAGGCTTCTAGTGACTTCATGAAGGTAACCACAACATCATGTCTCCCGTCTCCTTTCAGGATGGACAAAATACTCAGATAATATGACCCTCGTCGCCTACAACATCATAGAGACCTTTACACAACTTTTACCCTATACTGCCAGGCGGTGCGGAGCTTTTAGATAAGTCAACATAAGTCAGACTTGCGAATGATGACGAAAGGAAATGACAGATGGGGATCAGAGAAGATGGCGACGCCAAAGGCAAAAGCGCTGTGGAGTGACGCTGACGGACTGAGAGAGGGCTTGGCTGTACATGGAAGATGGGGCCCCGTGAACCCGTACTCGGAGATAGCACGTTAAAAAAGAGACAGAAAAACAAGTTCTACGAATCCAGCCTAGGAGGTATACGTCGACGTCGAGACTATAGCAAGCTTTCTCGATGCTCATGAGCATTGAGTCCGAAAGGACCGTCTGAGAGCAAATTCAGAGACGGATGCGGGGCAGTATAAAAGAGGTGGGGAAGATACCGCCCGCACATGAGGTGCCAAGAATGAATGAAAGGAAAAATAGAGACGGGCTGAAGGTGGGGAAATCGATATCGATGTGAGCACCTGTACTTACGATGCTGTGCACTGTTCGCATGAAAGAATACACGCTTTACATGCCAAGGTCCAAGGATTGGGTGCGACTCGGAAGGTGACCCATGGAGGAGGACAATATATGAAGAACCCTGGATGTCATGACTCATTTCTGAGAATAAAAGCCCGGATTTTGGATGGGGCAGACATGTTCCTCTTTAGACTGAGAGTACCCTTGAGGTTGAGTGAATAACGTTTGATTAACGTTTGGGGGAAAAGCGAAGTAGCTCACCACGATGGCGAGCACCATCACGCGTGTCGCGCTTCGACGACGCAGTTGGGCGCAACGCGGCGCGGCCCCGAACAAGGTCGTTAGAACATGGGCAAAACATGGTCATGGAAGCTGAAGGATCTTGAGCCTACATAGGAAGGTAAGTAAAGGGAGGATGTGGAGATGTCAGAGAGATGTCAGAGAGGGTCGTTCGATAAGGCCCACTCACATCTGTTATCTCTCGGACATTGGCTTGGCACCAAAAATATCCGCAGCCACCTTTAGGAAACAGATTTACCGCAGTAACATGGAATGATGGGTGATGCTCGCGTGCCGGCGCCCGCGACGGCAGGTACCTGGTAAGGTAGATGCCGTATGTGTTCTGCCTTGGTGTATTTCGTTGGTGTAGTTGCTGAAGTGGTCCACACAAGGTCCACACCATAGGCATACTTACTTACCTCCATTTGCCGCGAAAATTGGGTTTCATGGAACAACTAGCTTGCGTACACTGCTTCAGGACATTAAAAAGAAACCTCTGCCAAAAGCACCGTGAAATGATCTATTTGATCGGTGTTGCAATGGACATGCCGCCGTTACTTACTAATACCTGCATTGCATCGACGGTGTCATGTCGGGTTTGAAAGATGCTTGGCTCTTTCATCGTGATACTGCCTTCGTTGATAAGGTCGAAGGCTCGGGAGGTTCGAGCTCGAGACGGAAACGTTGTGGTGAGGAGGCTAGAGCCAAATGGCCTGGAGATGTCGGTGGGTGAAGATATATATAAAGATAGGATCCTGCGCGCTATAGCGAAGCAAACGCGTGGAACCGATACACATCCTCAACATCCTTGCAAGTCGAGGAAGAGTGCCTGATAACCGCAAAGCACGTGGATTGAGAGGTTCATGCAAGAGGACAGCCCTGAGTATAAACCAAGTATAAACTCAACCTTACCTCCGGGGCGCGCGAATACGACATTGTTATCGAAAAGTGGGCCAACTCCCCGAGTTGGTCCTGCTTTAATTAGGTAGAGCCACGAAAAGTAAGCAGTGAGCGAAATATGGAGCTCTTCGCGGAGTTTTTGGCCTTCACAAGTTCCCACGTGGCGGGCCAAATATATGGGCTGGGTATGGGCTCGGCACGTTATAAAACAAACAGCCAAGGGCCTCAGCATCTTTGAAATCTCCCCCCGTTGGCTCCGCCTCGCTGCGCTTGTGTTCTCGACTGTTCTTGAGTCTCGACGCCACGCCTTTTCGCCCTTCACCCCCTGCAAGCCGCCGGCGATTCCACTTGGCCTGGACGGAACGACGTCATGGTCTTCAATCCAGCAAGTCTTTCTCACAAGTGTTACTATTTACAAAGACTTATGGAAAGTTTCTAGTTTGAGGTGACAATCCCTCATATAGCCTATGCATGCCTTGGAGGTTTTATTGTACTAGTGAGTTGAACACGTTCACCGGGAGGGTTCACGCTGATTTTCTTTCACGCCAGTTTGGGATGTTTTCCCTCTTTCTACGAGAGAAGGTGCGCCTAACCACTTCGTCAGGACCTTACCATGCGCTGATGCTTTGGAATAGCTGTATATTGGTGAAGCTTGTTGGGCGTTTATCTTTGGTGTAATCATCGGTGTGTAATTGTCGCACTAGCCATAATAACGGAGGAGATTAATTCGCCGCTTCGTAGGCCCGTATGGCGCGAACATCTTCAATCCACATCATTGGGGGAATGGCTCAGAGGAAATCACGAACACTATTACGTTGGAATTCACCCGTGTTGTATTGGCGATAGGGGTGTTCGCCATTGGCGTCGAGTTGCCGAAGGCCTACATGGCTCGCCATTGGAAAAGTCTGTTATTCCTCCTTGTACCAGTTATGACTTGGGTAAGTCTGTTACAATCCCTTCCCGGACGTCAGAGGCTTATGGACCAACATTCATTGTCAGGGCTGGTTCGTCTCCGCCGGCTTGATTTACGCCCTCATTCCGGGCCTCAACTTTCTCTCGAGTTTGGCGGTCGCCGCGTGCCTCACCCCTACCGATCCAATTCTTGCAGCGGCAGTTGTAGGTGGTAAATGGGCCGATAAGCACGTCCCGGCGCACATTCGGCATCTGTTGGCTGCGGAGAGTGGATGCAACGATGGAGCAGCATTTCCCTTCCTTTTCATCGCTTTGTATCTCCTTCTCGACACTTCCACGGGTGAAGCCATTGGCAATTGGTTCCTCCTCTTGTGGCTTTGTGCGTTTCTCGACTCTGGTCACATCTTGTGCCAATTGTTGACAGTGCCATTATTACAGATCAGGTCATCCTGGGCATTGTCATTGGTGCAGTTATCGGGTTTGGCTTCCGTCACCTCATGAAGTTTTGTGAACGGCACAATCTTATTGATAGGCACTCCTACGTCGCGCAGTACATCTCATTGGCGATGCTCACCATTGGTGTCTGTTCTCTGTTGGGATCCGATGACCTCCTAGCGGCGTTTGCTTGCGGCACAGCTTTCGCGTGGGATGGATTCTTCAATCGTCAGACGGAGGAATCGGTATTCAGTTCCGTCATCGATCTGCTGTTCAACGTCGCAGCGTTCGTCTACGTCGGCGCTTGGACACCATTCGGCTCCTTCCAGAACGCCGCAACCACGCTCACCGTGTGGAGACTCCTTGTCATCGCAATTTTGGTTCTTCTCCTTCGGAGACTACCAGTCATGATCGCACTGTACAGATGGATCCCGGACATCAAAACGTTCCGTGAAGCCGTCTTCAGTGGCCACTTTGGACCAATCGGAATTGGTGCGTTTGCCTTGCGCACCTGCCCATGAGGCCTTAGTGACGGTAATTAATGTCGATCACTTACAGGTGCCATCTTCATCTCGACGCTCGCAAATGAGGTCATCCACAAGAACAACCACCCTCACAGCGAGCAAGTGGAACTCCTGTCCGACACTATCCAGCCGATCGTTGCGTTCATGGTGCTTTGCTCGATCACGATCCACGGTCTTTCCATCCCCTCGTTCTCGCTTGGCCGGCGCGTCCATTCCGTCTCTCGCACGTGGTCGCGCCACGCACCCCCCGATTGGACCAATCAAGCGCGGGTGGTGGAACGCGGTCAAGATGATATCATCATCAACCGCGATAGCGTCATGGAGCGAGGCGAGCTCACTTCCGAAGGCAAGGCGCCGGAGTCCCGAACTCTCACCTCAACCACGCCAAGTGTCAATTCGGAGAAGGACCAGGGTAGCGTGGAGACAAAGACGGAGAAGGAGCCCACAGGTGGGAAGGACGAGACACCACCTGATGGGACCGCGACGGCTGTGGAGTGGACTGAGCCGCATCACAAGATCATTGAGCGTAGAGCTGGCCCGGGAGAAGATGTGCGTAACATTTCTCTGTTAATTTCTATTCGGGCTCTTTTAAAGTTGCCGCTTGTTGCTAGGTTGAGGTTGAAGTGACGAACGAGGAAGGTCCTCCAAGACGGCCAAGCTCATTGAGCGGGCAGATCGGAAAATCACTAGATGGGCTGAAGCGGACGGTGGGCCATTTGAGAGACCGTAATGGCGAGCCTTTGGAAACGAGGGTAGCAGAGATCGAGTCGGAAGCGAAGGAGGCGTTGTCGTCTCAGGGCGACAACACCACACATGTTGTCCACGACGATGATGACGAGGAGGGTTGGGCGTCTGACCCGAGCACGAGTGACAGGGGCTCCTCGACGGGTGCTACGAAGAAGCGCTCACCCAAGCCGAGACCAACGCGCTCTCAACCACTTGGCGCCAAACGGTCAGGACGGCAGCGCACATCCATCCGCCGCAGTGCACCACCGCCGCCGGTTATTGTCATGCACGACTCAGATGACGCACCGTCTGGAGTGGCGACGCCTACCACGTCCACACCGCCGAACGAGGGGGAGCCCGAGAGGCGTGGCCGCAGCAACCGTGCCCACTTCGCCCCTTCCACCCGCAGTCCCAGATCTTTCCTGAGCCCGGCGACGGCGGGGGAACCTAGCTCGCCCCGCAACCACCGGCTGACGCACATCAAGGCGCAGTATTCAGCACCACCGACGCGGGAGGCCTCCCCGGCACGATCTGTGCGCTTCATCGACTCACAGAGCCCAAGGTCCGCTCCCGCCGACGGTGACGACTCTTCTGAGGCGAAAACTAAATGAGCATCCTGTCGCGTTGTGCTCTCGTTCTTCCGCATATCTCTTTCCTTTGTTTATCTCGGCTACGAATGTCTCTTCTGCATAGTGTTACCCGTCACGATATATACACTCTACATACATCCATACATACTAAGTAGACTCTGCTCATACGCTTTC
>JABCKV010000074.1:36696-80630 GCA_018282005.1 Asterophora parasitica
GAGCGACCTGATCTTTCCCATACGCCAAAAAGGTGCCTCCAAGGCTCCGCCTGACCCACTTTGACTGGGACCTGTGGAAAAAAGAATGTTAGCCGGCAGCCGGTAGGAGAAACAAGTGGAGAAACACCACAATGTACTTACGAAAAGAGCGACCAGAGGCATATGAATCCAGAGGGTACCAAACAATATACAGATACAGACAGTTACTCACCAGGCCTTCTACTTAGAATGAGAGGTTCGCAGAGACGTAACCGACCACATGATGGTAGAGGGGGCGCAAAAGGGATGGAAATTGCCAAAGGGAAGTCCAAGTCAAAAAATCGTTGTCGACTTTCGAGAAACTAGTACTGGTAGATGGGACTCATGGGAGCGTGCCTGCGACGTCGCGGGGTGGGGGAGTGGGGGACGGTTTGGGATCCACCTCTGGGCTGGTCCCTATAAAGAGTAGACTGGGCATACGAAATGGCACGACCACATGCATGCGTCAGACGTCTAAATATTGAACTTTGGAGCGTACACTCAACGTAGACCTTGAGATGATACAATGCAAGCCAAAGGGTCGATTAGTTGGACAACTAGGGACAACTGAGTTTTTCGGAACATTTCACGGCTGTCACGCAATAGTGAAAGGTCTTGAGAAGGCGGCTTTCTGGCCAGGAACCTGGAAAAGGGTGGAGCGATGGCGTAGTAGGCGCGACCCGGTCCCATAACTCTAATTTCTTCGGCTTATTGACGGTACTCCAGTGTCAACGAAAGGTCCACATCTGAGATCAAACAATTTCCTTCAAATCATTTCTGCAACCCTGACTGTTGTGAACTTGTGTCCTTGAATTCAGCCGTATGTTGGAGAATATGTTTCCCAGCAACGCACGGACCTGTTCACACCAGTCTTGTCAATGTGCCGCTGATGTATTAACGTTGTTCCTGAGGACCTGTCGTAAGCTTATCTCCCGAGCACGGTTACTAGGTCGACTTACATCGGCCTTTGTCCCTCCATGTCCCAAATCGTCGGCTGAGCAAAATCTGGAGTGGCTTTGTGCGCTATAAGACATAGATCTTGATTTGAGTTGACCGACGTGGAGACGTGGGGCGCGATACGTAAGGCAACCACAGCGATTTTGATATGCAATGAATTTCTTGTGGCACGCGCCTCGTGTGCCCGTTAGGTGTCAGAACTCTGGTGAATCTTTCCATGCTCATGACATGTACACGAGATGTGAACTGTTGTGAATCTAATAGCCTTCATCAGGAAAACTTGCTCTGATACATCCTGATGTTCGTGATGCGGCAGTTCACGAACCAGTTTCTCAGCGGTAACAGCTTACAATTAGGCTCACAGTCATGTCAAGCCGGTGCAAATGGTGAAAAGATGATAATGACTGTACCTACTTTGCATGTTCTGCTTGGTATCCGGAGACAGGTTGATTGTCATCGTTTGTTCGCCACGCTTACACCGCTTCCGTCATCTGGCCAAAGCATGTCTTCATTCTCCATATCAGCGCACAGGCGAGGGGTAAAAATAACCAAACATACCCTCAGTAAAACAGCTCATCCACCATTTATCCTGACAGTGCTGACTGGAGCTGGGCGCAGTGAATTTCCATAGATAGGATCTCAAACGTAAGATAGGTGAAAGAAGCACGTATCGTGGGACAAACGGAAGATTAGATCCAATCGTGGCCCAACTTAACTGCTCCTCCAACAATAACTCCGGCTTACCTTGAGGCTTGCAGAAATATCGTCGCCGATGTTCGATCGCGAACCGATCACCCACAAACAGGTCCGGAGTTATTGGGAGCATGTCCATCCCGCATGAGCCGCAACACATGGCCTATCTAACATCTCATTGCATTAAAAGGCAGCTCAACATGAGCAGAATTCACCTGATCTCACCCTGCCTGGCGCCCTCAATTCTCCTGCGCCGTCACTGCTGCTATGTCTCCCGCTCTTGCTCGTAGTACATTCACCAGGCCACATATAAACCTCGGCTATGGAAACGACGAGCCATCTGGTGTCAACTCCCTTCCTGAGTTGATCGACTTTGCCGCTGTCCATAATCCCGACCACATCTTTGGCATTCAGAGTCGTTCAGGGAACGATGCTTCACCATACGAGATCTCTTTTTCTCAGCTCAAGTCTGCTGTCGAATATGCATCGTCATGGCTTGTGACCAGCGGAAGCACTACAGGACGGACCAGCCGCGACGAGAAGGTTGCGCCTGTCGGCATCCTACTTGGCAGCGACATCGCCATCTTCATATACATGGTCGCGTTGTTGCGCATCGGCACGCCTGTGAGTGACACCCACAAGACGCCTGTTGTCGGACTTACGTGGATGCTAGGTTCTGCTACTTTCTGCGCGCTTGACCCCAGTCGCCATTGCGCATCTTCTCAAGCAGACCAAGCCCTCCAGCATTCTAATTAGCTCTCACGTCGCGAGGGCATCTAAAGAAGCCCTCGAGCTACTTCAATCCGAAGACATTGTCATTCCTGCCTTTGTAGACGCCCTGGGGTATGAGGCCCTTCTTGAACCGCGCGAGGGGGAGGAAGTCCAAATTCCTCCAGCGTACACGCCGTCTCGCGAAGATCTTGATGCCCTCATCATGCACTCGTCTGGAACCACAGGTCTACCCAAGCCAATCCCCCATGGCTCCACCTACCCGCTGATCTATGCCGCATGCCACCGTCTGCCGGAGCAATTAGATCCATTCCGTTTCAATGTGTCGACACTGCCACTATACCATGTAAGTGTCCAGGAAGATTCTTCATTTCCGCGAAGCGTTGACGCCGCAATTACAGGGCTTTGGCCTCATGGCTCCCTCTCTCTCGCTCTCTGTCGGCATGCCATTCATAATTCCTCCTGCTTCGACAATCCCAACCGGAAAATCTACACTCTCGGTTCTTCGATCAAGTGGAGCGAGATACCTACTCTCTGTGCCGTCTATTCTTGAGGAGATACTTCGACTCCCCGACGGCGAGGGGATCGAAGCTTTGAAAAATCTCGAGATCGTGGCCACCGGTGGTGCTCCTATGAAGGAGAATGTTGGAGCAGAGCTTGTCGCAGCGGGTGTCCAGCTTCTAAACCATTGGGGTACGTTTTGTTGTAAAAGCTCAAAGTCGAACTGGACAAAACTGACAAAAACTTCGTCGCCAGGCTGCACTGAGCTCGGTGCCATCGCTCCCATCGAGCGAATTCCACAAGGCTACGACTGGCACTACTTGATGCCTCGCTCTGATACTGGTCTCAAGATTATTCCCCTCGATGATGGCAGCAACTCCTATCGCCTTGTTGGTTATCCGCCTGGCTGGCCAGAGGCCTATGAAGTCCAAGACCTCCTTGTACGCAATCCCACAGATACCAAGCAGTACAAGATTGCCGGTCGTGCCGATGATCTCCTCGTTTTGTCGAATGGCGAGAAAGTTCGCCCAACCGGCTTGGAACGCGCAGTTGCCGAGCATCCTGATGTCAAGGACGTTTTGGCATTTGGCGCGAATCAAGTCTCCATTGGACTTCTCGTCGAACTCAAAGCCAGCCCCGTCGAACCCGATTTAAACGAGCCAGTGCACCTGGACGCTCTTCTTGCCTCCATCCAGCCATATCTTGAGCGCGGCAACTCCCTCACCGACAAACACGGAAAGGTCTCCAACGAGATGCTTATCTTTACTCGGGAAAGCATCAAGCCCTTCATTCGCACTGACAAGGGAAGTCTTGCGCGAAAATCCATTCTTGCGGCGTTCGAAGAGGAAATCAAAGCCAGTTACGAACGGGCTGACGAGCAGACCGCTGATCCTCTTCCTTCCCCATTCGCGGAGGATGGATACGCCTTGCTCAACGCGGTTCGCTCGCTGGTTCACAGCGTCTCTGGAAACAGCGACATCCCTGACTCTGTCGACTTTTTTGAAGCCGGAATGGACAGTTTACAGGCCAGCCGGCTCCGTCGTTCAATCCTTAATGGTCTCCGTGTCACTCCAGATCTTCCTAATCCTGTCCGCGACCTCGAGACGGATTTCTGCTTCGAAAACTCGTCGATCGAGAAAATCCATCGGGCCGTTGCTCATATCATGTCCGGGACCCAGGTGAACGGCGTAGTTGGGGAGACCAGAGAGGCGAAACGTATTAGGACGATGGAAGAGATGGTTGATAAGTATCGAGAGGAACTTGCTGGCTTCGCGTCCCTTGCTGCGCATGCTCGCATCTCCCGGCTGAAGCGCAGGGAGTCTTCGGGGCGCAAGAACGTCGTTCTCCTCACAGGATCGACAGGAAGTCTCGGCTGCTTCCTGCTCGCTCGGCTTGCTAACGACCCCGAGGTATCGAAGGTCATCTGTTTGAATCGGCGACATTCAGGTCCCACCACAGCGCGGCAACGACAGGTCGATCTCATGGAGAAGCGTGGCGCATTCATTACTAATCGGGCTTGGGAGAAAGTCGTGCTCCATGGAGCTGACTTGACCCGAACCGACTTCGGCCTGTCTGAGGAAAAGTTTGCTGAGGTGTGTCATGATACAGATCTCGTGGATAATTTGTGTACTGATCCATGTCATTCATTTCCAGCTTCTCAGTGTGACACACATCGTCCACAATGCATGGCCCGTGAATTTCAACCGAAACCTGTCGTCATTCGAGCCACATGTCAGGGGCCTGTCTAACCTGGTTCGACTGTCACTGTTGAGTGCTGGCAGGCGCCCAGTGGGTTCGCCACCCACTCGAATCCTATTCGCGTCGTCCGTCGCCGTTGCCGGTCAATTCCCGTCGCTTAACCCGAGTGGACCTTTCGAGGTTCCTGAAATTTCTCTCGGCGCCGAAAACTCCGCTGCATTCGGCTACCCAGAAGCTAAGTGGGTCTCGGAGCGGGTGCTACTGGCTGCGTCAGAGCTGTACGGCGACGCCTGCAGCATCGAGGAACCCCTCGTCCAAGGGGCCAATGTGCGCATCGGCCAGATGACAGGCCCGGAAGGTTCAGGCGTCTGGAACGAGTCGGAGCACTTCCCTATCATTGTTCGTACAGCACAGCAACTGGGCGCATTGCCTGCTCTCGAAGGGGTAAGCATCCATTCACTTTCTCCACCACCTGATTTATTCATGTCATGAACACAATCTAGTCGCTTTCGTGGCTGCCTGTCAACCGCGCCGGGGACATCCTGACGGAGCTGCTATTCTCGAAAGGTTTCAAACCGTTCTACCACATGGAAAACCCGTCGCGGCAGTCCTGGAGTGGCATCATCAGCAATCTCGCCGATATCCTTGGAGGGAAACGCGGCCCTCTCCCTTTGATTCCTCTTTCAAAGTGGCTTCTACGTGTGCGTGACCTAGGAGATGACCCAGCCCGCAATCCTGCGTTCAAGATCCTTGGATTCCTGGAGAGAGACTTCCAGACGATGTCAAACGGGACGGTGATTCTGAGGACTGCGACGGCCCGCCTGGACTCACCGACGATGGTCAAGAGTACGGCTGTCGACAGGAAGCATCTTGAGGAATATATTTCCTACTGGAGGAGTATTGAAGCGATGAACTGATCGTTCGGAGGACACTTAAACAATAGACGACTTTAGATATCTATATTCCTTGTATATCGCAGTAATAAACGAACGACAATCGAGATTGAATATCGCCTCAACTTCAATGAGGACGCGACGAGGAGGTCGATCCCGGCCCAACAGTACACTACCATCTGACATATCGATGCCGCGATTTGGTGAAACTTGTGAACGCGACGTTCTCGTAGCGTATTAACGGGAGGGGAGCAGACATGGTTCATGGTGACACCTTGGCAGAACATGCTCGTATGTAGATAATGTTTGGGCGGAGTCAGTCTGAGTCAGTCGATCTCAACGTCAAGCTTGAGTTTGAACCGTCGCCTGCTGCGACCCATCAAACCACACGCGTCTAACCCACTTCCTGCGGCGCGTCACGCTCCCGGGGTAGGGCGCAGGGTGTGCGTCTCCCCATACATCATTCGTATACACCCAGCCGTCCACATCAGGGCCTGCGAAACCAGAAAAAAGAACTTATTCATTGACTCTTAAAAGGCGCAGTGGGCACTCACCACTATACGGCAACGCGAAGTTGTCATCGAAGTCAGCCCATGATCGTGTGCGGTCGCGGCGCCAGCCTTCGGTGTTCACAAATGCCCACCCAGGCGCAAGGGAGAACGTCAGATTGCTGCTGTTGGGAACAGGACTAGTCAGCAACGTAGCGCTATATAGTCGAGCGTGAGCATCTGATAGGATCGGATGAACATATGCGAAGGAAAGAATTGATGGCGACGACAAAGAGAGGAGGAATACAGACCTAACAGCGCCTTCAGTCTCCAGATCCTCCTCGGCTCCTTCCCGGTCGCGATTGTCCTGCTTCTCCACAGAGCCATCGCTTCCAGCCCTTCTGCGCGGCTGAATGCCACCCCACCCGTCCCTCCCACGCGTCCACGCCCTTCTCTCCCCTGGCCTCAAATTCGTCTTGCTCCAGGCCGCATCTGCTGGGTGCGGAACGGGGTGCGTCAAAATTGACGGGTGAGCTGGCAGGGAGAGACGATGCAACTCAGTCGCATGTTTCGCGTCGGTAGCATCGGGGGCGGAGCGTGTGTGGCGGATCTGCTGCTGCTGCAATGCGGAAACGTGGGGGTCGATGTCGTGCCCATGCGGGTATGACGGTAGGCCTGCGGTGCCGTCGATACTTGAACGAGGCGAGGGGTCGACTGAGATCGGAAAGAAGGGGTCAGTCGCGTTGTGACCAACGACGAATACCAACATAGTACATACCTCCCGGACCGGGGCGACGCGTGTACCGCTCGTTCTCCCAAAGCTCAACTTCGCGCATCTCGGCACGCCAACACACATCATCGAGTCTATCATCATCTTTCAGCCTTTCCAAAATCGTCTGCAAAGGCGGTAAAACGACTCTCTCAGGGGAAAGCTGTGGTTGTGTCCTCGAATTTGCAAGGCCCAATTTGCTCACAAAGACCCGGAACGTTCTGTACCTCTCTGCGAGGATGGTGATGGCCTGCTGGGCGATGGTAATAGCACTGGTGGACGCGAATTGCGAGAGCGGGAGGAGGAGGGGGCGCACACGTGGGTGAGTGGCAATGAGGGGGGCGAGGCCTGCTACAAGGCACACGATGCGAGCTGGGAAAAATGGGGAGGAAAGCAGAAGAACGAGGGGAGGGAAGGTGATGACAAGAGCCAGGAGAACATAAGGCGGGTATGGTGAAGATGGTTGGGTTTGGCTGGATATTGGGTGTGAGGTGGGAGTGGGAGGAATGTGGGCTGGGGATAAGAGGAGATGGTGAACATGGGGTTGGATAAAATCGTGTGTATCTGCACTGTAAGACACAGGGGTCAGAAGTGGTTAGAATATAGTGTGATGTGTGAAACTCACACAAATCCCATGAGATTTTGAATTGCTTGCAGATTTGCCTGCCAATTCACAGACTCTGATGGTTGTGGAAGTGGGGGCGGTGACGTCGTCGATGACGCAGTTGCATTAGAATCTGGATAGGGATAGGATGCGAGCATAATGCCGATAAGGGCTATATGTGGTATTGCAAACACCATCTTCGGAAAATAGCCTAAATGGAACTGCGTCAGTCGACATTTTGACGTCCAGCGCAGTAAGGATGAAAACATGTCTTACACAAGAACGCATATGCTGCCATCCACACGCCTGTGACGCGCCATCCGCGCCGCCACATGACCACCTCCTCAACACGGTCCTGGAACCAGAATATTGGGCCCGCCTTGGATACAAATCGCTTGAAATTGGCGGAGGTTGTGGGAAGCGATAGTGGGTCCTTTGTAGTCAAAAGCAGAGGTGAGTTCGCGCTGCCGATATCCTTCTCCTTAGGGCCTGACGACGAAGGTGGTAGGGTCGACGAGAGAAGCATCTGTGGTAGCAGAGAGAACACTGCGGTAGTTGGAGAGGTAAGACTGCTCGGAATTGAGGCCGATGAAGATGAAGATGCTTCATTATTCGATGAAGGGAAGCCCGGTGCTGGTGAAGGTGCTGGTGAGGGAGTTGGAAGCGAGGTGAAGACCCTTTTTGCCCGTTGAATTGTCGGCGAACTTGGATCCCCCTGAAGCCGACTGGCAGACGGGGGCACATAGATATATGCCAGGCTTGCCATCCTTGTGTGTTCCCCGATTCCCTGGCAATGCTGATCGTTGCAAGTCAGAGTACTGGCAGTACGAGTAAACTGGATGAGTTTCACATGTCAATGAGATTGCGGTTCCATGCGCACAGCCACATTTTGATTTCTTGCTTTTCTACCACGACAACTCGAAGTCGTTCAATTATTCGTGCCAGCACGTCCCACCTGGCCATGGTGCATATGCTGTCAAACTGCTTATTGTATCTCCTGGGGTCGGGAGCGTGACGTCTATAGTTTATGACCAGACGCTGGACAAGTCGGATGTCTTCGGAGTGGTTCGAGGTTTGTACGTTTCCCTCTCGTTTAGTACGAATGCATTCTTCCTACTGAAACTCGTCAAGGTTGTGCTGGAGATGTCTGAATGTAAAGATGTCTGGACATGTTAATAAGAAGACGCGTCACTTAAATAAGGACTCGGTTGAGTTCTGTCCCCTTAGATTCCTACTTGTCATGATGCAAGTCCTCGTTGAGGCGAAGGGACTCCGGTTCCGCATTGCGGCGCTCTTCCGCCACTGGCTCTAGCATGGCCCCGTGAACCTTCGGTGAACCTCAGGGATCCGTAGGGACAACCGTCACTCCGTATGAGTCTTCTCCTATTCCCTTCACGTATGGATGTATGGATGCATTCCTTCTTTCATAAATTCACCAACCATGGACACGGAAGCTCGGGAAGCCGATTTGGCGTTTTTGGTCTTGCGATTGCGACGGCGTTTGTTCATGCCATACTTATGTGGCGGCCAGGTGGCGATCATGCCACTGCCAGGACCATGCGATCGGGGTCGGAAGATTGAGGGCCTATGCTCCCAAGACACTTGATTCACAGCAGCGGGTGATACCTTGCCAGTCTGGGGTACTACCAGAGCACACGACATTGACAGTGGCGCTGGGATTCAAAAGTAGCGGAGTTTTGATTTGGCAATTTACTACGGATATCTCCGACTCCCGAGTCTTATGTTCCACAGATCTTTGCCACTGTCCTCCATCCCAGATATCTCCAAAGACGTTTAGTACATCGTGAATTGTAAGTAATAATCAAAGCATACCGGTGTGTACATCTGAAGGGCAGCGGTTCCCAGGATCCTGGAAGCCCCACAACGTGTGTTGTTCTGCACTCTTGAGATCCCTTGTTCTGGGGCCGGGTATTGTTTGGGGGACTCCTACTTCAAGCTTGCTCTGCGATCCGATCCCCTGCTTCCTTGTATGTACAGGACAGGATAATACGTTTGAACTCCACTGTCGCATCATTTGAACACGATCTGTGCATCCTTTTTGACGCCCATCTATTGTCCTGCATACTCGGACCTTGATCGCCATATATAGCATAGCTGCTTGCTTCCGTTCTCCATTATACAATACCACAGGTACTTAAGAGCCCAGTCCCAGTCCTCGACCCAGGGAATTATCTCTGGATCCCTTCCGAGCCTGCAATGTCCCAGTTCTCGACCCATCTGGCTCCTCCGCCTTCTCGTGTCACTCGCTTTCGCCAACCGTTGTCGCCTCTGCGCTTGAGCAGTATTACTGAAGGATGTGAGCTTCGCTTTAACGAGAGGGCGATGCCGATCCCGCGTGTCAGTGTGGACGCTGATGGAGGCGATGACGACATATTCATCCGTCGGCCAAGCATAACGCAGCGGAAACCCGATCGGCCGCTTGTGTCGATCTTGAAAAAGCAGAAAAGCGTCGAGGATGATGAGCACGACGAGGAGGATAATCGGTGCGTGGAGGTTATTTGACTACATTCCTCCACTTCCTGATTCACGAATATCTATTTTCAGTTTTGAGATATCCGTCATACCCTATCGGACTTCGTGCTGTAGAACTCTGGTATGCATCGAGCACATCTCTGATGTGAGACTTCTTCCACGCTGTCAACGCGTTATATTTATTGACTATGATCTTATCAACTCATCATCCCCATAGTGGCTACACGAATCGACTTCCGATGGACACTGTCCATCTTGCGAGTCCCCGTGCTCACTCGAATCCAGCACCAGCTCGACAAGACCTAGGCCTTCTCCAGCCCATACGTCCACTGAAGGAAAGCCATCGTCCCACCCCCGCCCGCGCTCTTTCATACAGTCATGGCATGCTAAGCCTCCGTCTTCGACACTGCTCGCACCACTCACGCGGGTAACACAGGTATCACAACAGAAACACGGCGAGACCTTCGCTGCGGTTCGCACCACGGCCATCTGAGACAAACCATCCGCTATTTACCATTGATGACGAGGTATACCCGGACACCGAGCATTCTCTCGTGCTCAGTGCTTCGCTGACCTCTACCCGGGGCATTTACGAAGTCTGTGTTCGAGTGACAAGCATCGCGGGGCTGACTCTGTTTCTTTTCGCACTGCTGTCATGACCTTCGCTTTCATCGCACTACGCAGCACTTGCCTGCCGTTCACCCACCCCATCTAGCCATACAACCTCTTCGTTTTCCAGTTGGCGTCATACTTCCGTCTGTGGCTATCGTTGTGTTTTATTAATACTTGTATTGTTATATCATCCATTGTATCGCATGTACCCCCAGCAATCGATATCGCTGCATCGAAAGTTCAATAAGGACGTGAAGAGGGCGTGGCGTGGTGTATGGCTACCCAAGTGACATGATGTCTACCACCTCACTTGTGAATGCGTTCTCGGTTCTGTTCATTCATACGTGAAGAGGGCGTGGTGTATGGCTACTCAAGTGACATGATGTCTACCACCTCACTTATGAATGCGTTCTCAGTTCTGTTCATTCATATGGGCAGGGCCACAGCACAGTGCTTCCGAGTCATGAGTACCGTAAACCCAGAGCCATCTAATCGGCCAGGTAGTAGTAGTATACCAACGTGGTTCGCGGTCTGTTTTGAGCTCTGTCTTCAGGGCCTCAATCCTGCGGCGAGAAATGGTTCGAATGGTTCTGTAGAGGCAAAGCAACGGAGTGAATGACCCTCGACGTGACAGCAGGTTGGGAGTGAGGGCCAAAAAGTTCGGATACGGGGAATCGAACCCCGAGCTGCCGCGAATACAGGGAGATGAGAGGCGGCAATGTTAGCCGTTACACCATATCCGACTTAAAACGAATAGACCATAATAAATTCAAGTACTGATAGTATTGGTTGATATCTGAAGTAGTACTAAAGCTTAGAAACTTGGTCCGGAACTCTTCACTTCTTTCCAGATCCATCATGTTGAACCCGCCGGACGTCGACGAGGCCTTTCTCATTTCGCAGCTCCCATATTCTGGATCTAACATTCAATTTCTCAGCGAAGAGTGCTTCGATGACATTCTCTATGAACTTTCGGACATATCTTTGGTTTACAACGCGATGGACACTCCAAGGCTATCCATCGAAACCATCCTAAGCATCTGTCGAATCCTATCCAGCGCGACGATTGCTCAGTTCTCCGGGTCAGTGCGGGACCCTGATCCCCGTATTCTGCCGTGTGTTTTGCGATGCCTTCAGCCTTGGAGGCTTCAATCGATCTTGAATGGACCCTACACTGAATCTCAAAGACTGAATTTTCTGGCTGACCTGTCTGCAAAACTTGCTGCACCTGCGAACGATCTCAAGAATGGTTTTGTTGGACCGCCTCAGTCAGGGAGGATGAAGATCAAGTGGTTAGGATGCGAAGACGCTGCCTTGGTTCCGACAGCCGTGGAGGAAGCAAACGATCGCTCAATCTACGAGTCCACAACGGACGAACCGCTAACGCTACCGCTTCTCGCCCCGCCTGTTGTGTCTCGCGCATGGAAACCAGAGGCGGCTCTATTCAGGAGTGGGTGCACTGCTTGTCACCGTCCACGTACCTCTACCACTAGCTCGACGCCAATGTGCTATGGTCCCCAAACTGCCAAAGCGACGACAAGTCCAGCTCAAGCGATATCCCCTGATCCGATATTCCGACAGCACGATGTAAATGCGCTACTCGCAGAACATCCGGTACCATCCTCCTCCGGCCTCACTGTTCGCACCACTGTGTCGTCTTCGCGTACCCGCCTTGCTCAAAAATCCAAAACATCATCCATGAAATCCGACGAGAATACACCCGTGCTGCCGCAGATGACTACGCGTCGCAATAAGCAACTGTCCGCTCGACAGCAGTCACACGCCACCAACCAACGTACAGTTGCGCTGCCATCGTCCTCGATGAGCGTTTCTCGATCTACCCTCGCTGCCAATAAGCTCTGAAAGTCTCTCCGCGTCGTTGCAGCCGCTAAATGACCCCAGAAATCCATCTCGCGATTCTAGACTCTTCCAGCCCAGTTGTCCTCAAGACCTGCTCTCGACTCCTCTTTGTCTCGCTATCAGTACAATAAAATGTCGTTTTCAAAAAGGTCCAAAGCGGCCCTTACTTTTCTCCGTGCGATCGGCTCCATGTCTCATGCATTGGTATCACTGCACGCGTCTGCTTTCAAGCGAGCTGCTGGGTAGGTATCGATGTTCACGTTATATTTGAGTTCTTGGCTGACGATTTCTCCTAGAAGCTTCTTAGAAACCCTGATAGACGCGAGACATGGTACGATGGGTGCTTTAGTGGTATCAATCAACTGATTTCATATCCATACGTTTCCTCGTATCTCGATTTCTTCGTTTTCACGAGGACGTCCGAGTCGTTCCGGCGCGTCCCTACGCTTCCACTGGCTTATTGGGGATGTTGTTGTATCGCTGATTGCTGTACCGCTGATGATTTTTTTTTCGAGGGGCGGGAGGGTGATGTCTGTTGTTTATGGTCGGAGATCGGATGTGGCAGCGTGGCGAGGAAATCAATCAACTCATGGGGCTAATTTTAAGCGATTTGATCAGTTGATATTGAACTTCAAATTCACTGCCGGAATTTTCGAAATCATGATCTTCAAAATGAATCATGATGCACCCTTTTCATTGCAAGCTGGATAAATTCTTCTGTTGTTGACATACACTGAGAGTTCAAATAAGTTCGAGATAAAAATCGTGTGCGAGCATATTATATGCCGCGTTAACCAAATAACTTTAAGCCGTTTTCCCTCTTCATGCGAGTCCGTTACCATCCTCCTACTACTAGAGATCGGCAGGGTCCAGCGCATCGTAGATGGGGCACAGATCGTCCCACGCGGCTAGGAAGAGGTCAGCACGAGCACGCTTCTAATTATAGCGTTTCACGGACCAGGTGTGACAGTGGCGGAGTTGATAGTCGCAGTATCCTCGGCAAAGACAACAGCGAGGCCGCTGTAATAAAGCAGTAGAGTGATGAGTTGGTGCGAAATATGATCATAATGAACCACGGAACGTACTTCTCAAAATGCCAGTCGATGTGGCTGCAAAGGAAATGTCAGGCTCTGTATGATGTATAGGTGTGCATCAAGACGCGAACATACCAATGCATAATCCAGGGCCCGGGATTGTCAGTCCTGAAACGGATCGTGACGTTGTCCCCGGCAGCACCAACTGAAACGACGTCGCGCTGGACGGGGTTCAAGTAGTTGTAGATTGAGCTTCCAGCACTGCGCACGACCGAGAAAGCGTGCTAAGAAAGCGCGTCACCAGTCAGCAAATGTTTACCCACACAGAGAAGGATTCATGCTTACACCGTGGAGATGAATGGGATGCTGTGGGGGGTGGGCAGGTAAGTGGGAAGGCGCACGCAGGGCTATGAAGCGAAAGAACAACGTACGGGTGCGCCGGGGCCACCTCCGGAGAAGGAGAGCTCGATGTCCTTGTTGGGTGGTAAGTGGTACAAGCTTCCGGCAGGAAGGATAGAGCCAGGGGTCAATGCGCCACTCATGATCTGGAGGAGGACCGGGACAGTAGGCGGATCAAACACCTGGCCGTTGACTCTCCACTTGCCCGCTACGATCGAGAATGTGAAGTGTTGCGCAAAATCGACACCACCGGGCGTCGGCAGGCCGGGCGCGGCGGGGCTGGTGAGCGGATGGAGGTTCGCCTCGGCCAGTGGGTTGACAAAGGGCGTCCTTGTGGTCGACGGATCCGCGACGGCGGCGCCTGCGTAGCGCAAAATGGCGGAGTTGAGGCCACCGACGAAGCCTGTGGTGCCGCGGTTCGGATTAGCACGCACCCAGTAGTTGTCGACAGGCTGGTTGGCGGTGAGGACGAACGAGTAACGTTGACCAGCGAAAATTTGGAGGTTATCGACGGTGTGAGGTGTGACGTCGATGCTGTCAACTTCAATGATGTTCTGAAGGAGATGTCAGTAGAGAACTAGGAACTAGGGAAAGAAAAGAAAAATTACCAGAGTATGGCCGTCAATAGAGAAAACGTAGTTGGGATCGCAGGAAAGCGACACAAGGCGGAATCTGTATCGCTTCCCGGAAACGACATTGATGATCGCAAGGGGAGAGGCTGGGCCACCAGCGTAACGACCCAGGCCATTGATAAGAGTCGCAGAAGGAGTGGGAGCAGCGCCCGCAGAGGGTGCAGGAACATGATACCAGTCGCCCAAAGTGAGGACCGTATTGTCTGATGAAAAGATGAGGAAACGCAACAAATAAATGCAGTGGTTACTTGCCATTGTCTTCGTCATAGCTAACATTCTTGACGTCAGACTCGTCGCTGTAAATTATTGTAGAAGGACTTACAGAGAGAGATGCGGGTCAGTTGGGTTGTAGACAACCATTGCACCTCTCAGGCCATCACAGTATTGAGTTGCTGAAGAGTCTTCGTGTTAGCTAGTTTGGGTAAAATGACGGTGGCGCGCCACTGACACAGATGCGAATGGTACCAGAAGGTCCCGGCCTGATTAGCAGTTTGGAACGTATAAAGGAAGGAGTGTCCAGGGGAGATAGGGCACTGAGTCACACCAACGGGGCCGTCGGCCCAGCTGGATCCCGCTTGGAAGAAACCGTGCCAATGCTGGGAGAGGGAAATGTCAAGAAGGAGATCATTTCTAGCAAAGGAACGACTGACGATGCTCGTAGCCCGCAACATAGTGGGGTCGGTGAGGGAATCAATAACGTTCAGATTGAACGTATCTCCCTGTAAAATCATCAGAAGGTGTTCTAACATCGTATACGCTTAAAATTGACCTTTGTGGCGGTGATGAGTGGCCCAGGATAATCAGCGTTCAAGGGGGTGCTACCCGCTACCACGGACCTGAAGTTGCGTGGGTGTCGATCAGTGACACCTTCGAGTATAACGGCGGCGGAAACCCTACGATCGAGAGAAGCCATCGGGAGAGATGACCTTATTCACGATATGCAAGTCTGCGGTGGGACCGACCCCAGCATAGACAGTCGAGAGTACGGTGGAGAGGTAGACGAAGGCTACGAAGCGCTTGTTACTTCCCAACATGGCTGGTGAGCAGGTGGGTAGTACAGAATCGCTGCCCATCCTCGTCCTTTAAATATCTGTGAGTCCGGGATCTATCCAGAATGGGATAAGTAACACTCCCAGGAGGCTGCCGATGATGTCGCTGGTCCGCGTGAGTGAGAACATTATGCCTGGATGATGCCCGAGTGTCGGTTGTCCATTTTCTCAAAGTGAGCCGGCCGATTTCGTCCGCCGTACCATTATGGAGGAGTGTGGGAGGTCCGGAAAACAGATGCGGCGATGAATAGATCTGACCCGTACGTTGACCCTAGATGCGATAATTGCCCGTCAGGGGTCATTCTTGCGAAGTGTTGAAGACCTCAAGATTGAGAAATCCTGGGCAGGTCAAGGGATAACTTCGTGAGAAGGAGGCGCGAAACATAATGGAGACAAAGACCATACCAAATGGCGATATCAGGTCATGCATGGCGCTATGAAGAAGAGCTTATAAGATTCACCTCACTCATCAAGGCTCTCCATAGCTCCCCAAATCGACATCATGTATTTCCGCGCTCTTTCCATCGTTGCGGCCGTCGCCGTCTGTGCCTTTGCGGGGGTACGTTTCAATAATTTGCAATAGCATCCCCCAACTTATCATCCCCGAACTGAACAGGCCGTGCCCAAACCCGAGGAGACTGTGCTCACAGCGCAGCACATCTATCACACCGTCATCGACGTGTCCCCCTTCCTTCTCGACAAGACTACTACGATTGTCTGGACGTGAGTGTTGTGCCAGAAAACCCATCATTGTACTTACGTTTTGTCCTCCCAGCCAAACTGCAGAAGCTGCAGCGCCAACTGCGCAGTAAACCCAAGTACGGGGAAACAAGGTCCAGGGTCGGCGAGAAGTGTGAAGTCATAGATTGTTGCGGTGTTAAGGACTTGTAATGAAAGAAACATCTTTGCGTACATGAAATGAGGCGGAAAATAACGAGATCCTCGGTCTCCAGACATAAGGACACGTCCACTGAGAAAAAACGGTTCAGTGTACTGCGTTCTCGGCGGTATACGGACGGCCACCATCGGCGCTGAGCCAATTCTCCTTGGTGCACGGCTGTCGTCGCCTCGCCTGTGCTACCACCATTTTTCTAGTCCAAGTCCGTGGCTCATCTAGATGGCCAGTCGTATATACGGCGGTAGCCCTACATAGAGTTGTAGCCGACGGCGAAAAAGACAGAGAAGACGCCGCGGAACGGATCCAGAATGCCGTGATTTTGAGACGAAGATGGCCCTGGTGGTGAACACCACAGTAATGAGAGGTGTATGGAGCAAGAGACAGCCCAGTTAGTTCCGCGAGTGACGAACAGTCGCGGCGCGATCTAGAATGATGCCGCGAATGATTCGGCAAAAGTTGATGTCAGCAAAAAATTGCCTCAAATGGGTGCCTTTGTTTACTTCAGTTGGACCAAAATCTTGCCTAAACCCATTGCGGGCCCCCAACAGGTCCCTGTCGGCTTTCAAAGCCCATGAGGGACGTCAGGGCACCCTTGACCTGGAAACCGCGCTGCTGTCTGCACTTATCAGATAAGGAGTTATCTTGATTGGTCATATCACGCTCTAGGCACATCGTGCCAGCATTTACTGCGAAGACACTTACGGAACGTTCGTTCTAACAAGCTACGAGACCCAGAGCTTCGTCTTTGTACCATCAGGGTGATTACCTGGTGAGTCTCAACTTTAAATGCCGTTGTCCAAGCCCTTCTTATTGTTCGATCTGATGGCTTTCAATGTGGCCCAGACTCGGAGTTACTTATGCCGGAAGACAGTGAGAATGACTGCCAGTGCCACTGGACTAAGAAATGCAGTCTATACCACTTTGTGCCTCCAAGTGTGCCCATCTTCCACGCCGTTGATCGAATTTGATGCCTGCTGAATTCGGTCGTCAAGTACCAGTAGATCTCCCTCAGGCTCATGCATGAATCAGGCACCCGGTCTGTGGCGTAGCGGGGTTTCGTCGCCAAAAGCCAGCTAAAAGAGGAACTCACCTCTATTTCTCTTTATTGCATTGAGCTTGCAGTATGTCTGAAAGAAACATATTCAATTGAGACATTAAATCATTGAAGGCCGGCGTAACCCAGTGTAGTTCAATCAACTGTAACGAAATTCATTCGAATTGAGATCGTCCCAGGTTTACATGGGCATAGCACGGGGGAATGCTGGGTGAGCGCGCTTGATGTGTACTACCCTCTGTACGGAAGTGACAGAAACGCTCGGGGGCGGCTGGCTTACAATTTGAGGATGACGCGGCGGGATGCGCGGCTGGACATCTTTTTTTTCTTTTTTTTTTCTATCAATTATCGTGTTGCAGACGCGTGGCGCCTATGTTACACGGTACAGCCAGTCGGTAAATAATATAGTACAAGAGCCATGGAATTCAACACCCCCGCTGTAAGCAGAGATACCGTGCTGGACATCTTGATACCAAGATGCAACTCCTTGTACAATCTAATTGCCGAGAGCTGGCCCTCGCAAGCGCGCGATGATACTTGGATATAATTTACTGGCGACATACGTAGGAAAGGAAGAGTTCAAGCAGAGTTCTGATTACGTTTAAGTAATAGATGGGAATTGCTGTGCTGATAAGATCTTGCAAGATAAGATGAAGTCGATTAGATTGCAAAATTCCGAAATTCCGTTCTGTTCATCAGCTTGCTCAGCTTGCTCCACGCTACCTCCAGGTTGACTTTCCGGTGAAGATTGCTCATATTCGATGCATATTGTGCATCGAGCTTTCTGAGTCTTACTAAGGTTGTACCAAGGAAGAGACTTACTAAGGTGGTGAACGTCCGGCTACATCCACTGTGCCCGGTCCCCGCATCGGCAGGGTATTTATACCTCTCCTTGACCTCGACAGTGATCATCAACTTGCCTCGACGCATCTTCCCCATAAGCATAGCCCACCCCGCCACAATGTCACCCACAAGGAACGCAAGAGTTATCTTTAACTCCGTCCCAACAGGCCAGAGGAGCTGCAAATTCATGCGCCAAATCTAACTAACGCCGTGCTCTAGGTTTCCCCGAACCTGGAAAGACGACCGTGTACGATGACACCAAGACGATCGACATCGACAATGTGGATTTGAAAGGAGGATTCCTTCTGAAGATCTTAGTGCTCTCGATCGACCCATACCTTCGAGTGAAGTTGCGGGCGCCTGAAGTCAAGTCGTACTCTGTGAGCGGGTTCAGCGACGCCACGGACTTGTCTGACTGAAATTTATCTAGCCACCTTTCACGCTTGGAGAACCGTGAGCTTCATGCTCTCAGCTGTGGAAACGATGCTCATCTGCTTTCACAGGATCGTTAGCCATGGCATTGCAGTGGTCATCCGTTCAGAGAATTCAGGAGTCAAAAAGGGAGACCACATTTATGGCCTCTTCTGTGAGACCTCCGCTAACTTCTTGCAGTATCTTTCTTGACTGATATATTTGATGTAGCCCATGAGGAATACGTTATCAAGGAGGACCTTGAGGGTCTGAGAATCATCGAAAATGAGCACAAGCTGCCCTGGTCTGTATACGTCGGCGCCGCGGGAATGCCAGGTACGTCGCACGACTTTGAAAAACGATCGCCTAAACCAACTCGGTACGAGTATAGGTAAGACGGCATATATGGCCTGGAAGGAGCATTCGAAAGCGGTCAAGGTTAGTGGCATCCCATCAAGAACGCCTGTTCCTCTTACTGAGCGCGATTACAGGGGGAAACCGCATTTGTCACGACTGGAGCAGGTGCGTAGGACTAATCTGCCTGTATACGTTCATACTGACGCGTCTCGCAGGACCCGTCGGATCGTAAGTCGCGTTGGGCAGACACCATGCTTCTTGATGCTCACCCCGCATCCAGTCTTGTCATTCAGCTCGCCAAGCTCGACGGTCTCAAGGTTATTGCCTCCGCTGGGTCTGACGAAAAGGTCAAATTTATGGAATCCATCGGTGCCGACGTAGCGTTCAACTACAAGACAACGAGCACGGCGGAAGTCTTAGCAAAGCACGGACCCATCGATGTGTACGTCGCTTCCTGTGGGCACAAAACCTGAAAGGCTCATCGTTCGCCAGGTTTTGGGATAACGTTGGTGGAGAGACTTTGGATCAGGCGCTCCTTGCTGCCAATGATTACGGCCGGTTTATCGTCTGTATCCGCTTCTGTTCCTTCTCTAGTAATTCTGATCTCTTTCGATGCTACAGCAATGTGGATCGATTACTGGTATCCCACTCATTTTCGGTGCAATGAAGTTTATACTGATGATTCTTAGGCTACAACAACGGAGGGCAGCCTATTCACGTAAGTGAACAATTCCTACAGAATTACGAAAATAAAATTCACCATCCACGAAATCCAGAACCTTTCGCTCGTGACCGGAAAATCGCTTTCCATCAACGGCTTCATCGTCAGCCGGCTGCATCACAAATACGAAGAAGACTTCTACGCAACCATTCCCGGGAAAATTGCAAGCGGCGAGATAAAATACTCGGAAGAAATAACGAGCGGTCTGGACAAAGTTGGGGATGTCATTCTCGCCGTCCAGAAAGGTACGAATAAGGCAAAGGCTGTCATCAAGGTCGCAGATGAGTAGGTAGTTATCTTCCACGAATACAACGATGCCAATCGATATAGAACAGGCCTTGACGAGATGGGACGCCGTGTGTGATTACTTATGGCCGAGTGCCTCGGTAAAAGCGACTGCCTCAGTAATCGAGCGACTCTTTTGAAGTTTCTTCTTGCCGGCTATCTGAAAAGCCCGGGCGTGTGCTGTGGCGTCTCACCTTGCCAGAGGCGGAAGTAATCTGTAAGCAGTGGCGGATGTATAAATAGACCCGACCTCGGTCGACAGACTTGTCTGAAGCCTTGTCTTATCCCACCATGTCGCCCACTAGAAACGCAAGAGTTCTCTTCAACTCTGTCCCAACCGGTAAGCCACCGTCAAAAACTCAAGCTTCATTGCAATGTGGTCTAACACAACAGTCTAGGTTTCCCCGAACCTGGCAAAACGACCGTTTACGATGACACCAAGACGATCGACATCGAAAAGGCGAATTTGAGCGGAGGTTTCATCGTGAAGACCCTTGTGCTCTCCGTTGACCCATACCTGAGGGGAAGGATGCGGTCGCCTGAAGTCAAGTCATATGTCGTGAGTCCGGATACGTTGACGTCATGGGCTTTCTGTCTAACAGTAATTGTGCATATAGCCTGCCTTTGTGATTGGAGAGCCGTCAGTTTCCCGGTATTAGGTTGAAAATGAAGCTCACATCCTGTACAGACTTGTAAGCCATGGCGTCGGAGTGGTCGTTCGTTCAGAGAATCCAGCAGTCAAGAAGGGAGATCATGTTTACGGCTTCCTATGTGAGGTTCTTGTGTTTGCCCCAGGATTTTTACTAACATCTCTTCAGCCCACGAGGAGTACAGCATCAGGAAGAACCTCGAAAAGTTGGAAATCATCAAAAACGAGCATAACCTACCCTGGTCTGTATACGTCGGTGTCGCGGGCATGGCAGGTACCCCGCAACTCTTCGATAATGCTTTTCCGGACTCAATCAAATATCGCTATAGGACAGACAGCATACGTGGGATGGACGAAGTACTCCAAAGCGAAGAAGGTGGGGCACTTCCCCTGCATGCGGCCTTAGTAGTACTGATCACGAACGTAGGGAGAAACTGCGTTTGTTACCACAGGAGGAGGTGCGTAGGGCGTATATCTATCTATTTTCTCCTACTGACATTTCGCCAGGACCTGTCGGATCGTAAGTCATCATTGGGAGTTAGGAAAGCCACTTTTTACTCACGCATATCTAGCCTTGTCATACAACTCGCCAAACTCGACGGTCTCAAGGTCATCGCCTCCGCTGGGTCTGACGAAAAGGTCAAGTTTATGAAGTCCATCGGCGCAGACGTAGCGTTTAACTACAAGACAACGAGCACAGAGGAAGTTCTGAAAAAGAACGGCCCTATCGATGTGTAAGCCGCGGTCAGTTCCAGCGAAAGGTCAAAAGCTTACCTTGGCCTAGTTACTGGGACAATGTCGGTGGAGAGACTTTGGATCACGCGCTCGTCGCTGCCAATGTCGGCGCCCGGTTTATCGTTCGTATTCAGTCTTTTCTTCCCCAGGCTTTCGAGCTAATCCCTCAATACGCCAGGAATGTGGAATGATATCGGGTAAGTCTTCTAGGTGGCGAAGACTAGCGAAGTCGATACTGATGAACCTTAGGATACAACGAGGGGGGACGACCCATCCATGTAAGTGAACATGAGGAGAATCGTTTGAAATCGACTCACCAAGTGCTAAAATATCCAGAACCTCGAGTTTGTGTTTTCAAAATCGCTTTCTATGAACGGCTTCATCGTGATGAACTTGTTCCCGAAATTCCACAATGAGTTCTACGCAACTATTCCCGCAAAGGTGGCGAGTGGTGAGATCAAGTACACCGAAGAAGTGACGAGCGGTTTGGACAAAGTCGGGGAGGTCATTTTATCGGTGCAGAAGGGATTGAATAAAGCAAAGGCAGTTATCAAGGTTGCAAATGATTAGGTAGTTGTGTTTTGGCATTTGATCCTTGACCATGAATACGAGTCGACTGAGTACCGAGGAGGCCTGGGGCCGAAGGTGGCATGGCAGGGGTCAGAAGCGGCCGTAACCAGCTCGGAATTTCCGCCCGGTCCGCGCTCCAGCAACACTTTTCACGAACATTCACTGACGTCCGCTGGTCGAGTCTGCTGTCAGGTCAGTGCGATATCGGTGACCATCATTGCTCTGGTCAAGCTTGACACGTGTGCAGATGGTTGGCGCCAATCACGTCCACAGGCTGTTTGGGCGTTGATCACTGCGCGCTCTGATATTTCGATGTGGCCGCTGCCACGGCGCCACCTCGCAGGAGGAGACTAAAAAGTGCCACTCCATACTGCATCTGCAATATCGATGGATCTAGTCCAGTTCTCCTGGCCACAGGACCAGCTCTAAGATCTAAGAGTCCAAAACTATGCGACACCCCTCTGCCAGCTATACACATGGACTCTCGAGAGGCACCGTCGATTATCCTAGTGGGACCTCTAATAAATCCCAAAATGTCCGTCTGCACCTAGGGACTAGCCAGGCATAGACATTCTGTTACCACTTCGAGGCCAAGCTGATCAACTGCGGTTCACTATTTTGGTCATTTAAGCGACATCAATATCGCTTAGAGACTCCGAACTCGGCGGCGACGAAACATCACTCTCCTTGTTCGCTCTTCTCATTTTTGGCGCCTCAGGAGCGGCGTATAAAGCACCCTTCCTTGGACACGCACATCCTATACTCTAAACCTCCCATATCGACCATGTCCACACAACACGCTCACGAAGTAACAGCATACTCGCTGACAGACACCGTCGTCGACAATGGGGACAAACCCGGGCGCCCTACTCTGCCTTCTGCCTTCTCTGGAAGCACTCTTACGACCACCAACCCGGATTTAATTCAGGGTACCGATCCCCGCCACCCCACACGCAATGAAAGGGCGATAGATCCACGCCTAACACCAGCGACTATACCTCCAGACCATCCCCATCGGACTCTGATACTCTGCTTCGATGGAACTGGCGACCAGTTTGATGATGATAACTCTAATATCGTGCAACTGGTATCGTTACTCAAGAAGAATGACCGCTCGAAGCAGATGGTATATTACCAGGTGAGGGTTTCGTTGAGTGTTTCGTGGCCACAGATGCCTTGAAAAGTCTGTTCAATGGATCTCTCGCATTTCAGACTGGAATTGGAACATACACCTCACCGCAAGTCGTATCTCCGTTCATGTCGAAAGTCTGGAAGGTGTGCCCGTTTCCCTCGGTCCTCAGCCGAATCATTCCACTTACTTTTCTTTCAGACGCTAGACGTTATGGTCGCGTGGAGTTTAGACGCACATGTAATGAGTGCGTTTGGACAGTAGCACCCTCAGATGCTTTCTCACCGGGACTGATGACAGGTGGCTATGAGTTTTTGATGCAAAACTGTACGTTCCCAAATCCTACTAGGTCTGCGTTTATACTAAAGAACCTCGTACCACAGACGTAGATGGGGATAAGATCTGTATTTTTGGTTGGTCACGACTCTCGTCTCTTCGAACATGACATTTGATGGTCCCCCCAACTAGGCTTCTCTCGTGGGGCTTATACAGCTCGAAGGTTTGTCGCACTGCAACGGGCGGCGTCTTGGTCTAACAACACGACAGTCTCGCAGGAATGCTTCATAAGGTCGGGCTCCTTCCTGCCGATAATTATCAGCAAGTGCCCTTCGCCTACAAGATGTACACGCGAACCGATACCCTCGGATGGGAACAATCAGACGCTTTTAAGGAGACCTTTTCTGCCGATGTTGATATTGAATTCATGGGCGTTTGGTGCGTTAACCGATGCACTACCTCTCTCCACGATCTAACTGTACGACACAGGGACACTGTTGACTCGGTCGGACTCATTCCGAGAAGGCTTCCATTCACGACATCCAACACCATCGTCCGCACTTTCAGGCATGCGGTTGCTTTAGACGAGCGTCGTGCAAAGTTCAAAGCCAACCTGTGGCACCGGCCCACTACGGAAGAGGAACACCTAGGTTTACACGAAACCGACAGTCGACTGACGACAGATTCGCCTCTCCCTCTCCATGTCAAGGAATTGGACAGACTTCGCCCTGTGCATTCCCGCGCGTCGTCCTTGAGGACGCCCAAGGAATCAGGACAGGAGCGGAAGCTCGCTAAGTTCGAGCGAATCTACTCTCAGAAGGAAAGGCGTCCAACCGACATCGAAGAGGTTTGGTTCGCGGTGCGTTCGGCCGTTCCACGAGAGTTATATCATCTCACTCACAGGTTTATTGATTTATGACAGGGATGTCATAGCGGTATGGTTTTGTTCATGACGCGCATATTTGGGCTAATGGGCCGTTTGTATCAGACATCGGTGGTGGGTCGGTCCCAAACAAGACTCGACATTCGCTCGCACGTATATCCCTTCGTTGGATGGTGCGGGAGTGTTTCAAAGCGAATACAGGGATCATGTTCGATTCTCACGCCCTAAGGAAGATCGGCCTCGATCCGTCAACTCTGTTTCCCTATGTTACTCCGCGACCTTCTGCAATGTCGGCCCACTCAGAAGCTTATCAGAAACTCAGGACACCAACGTTCACCCAAAGAGTAGCTTCTGTTTTCAAGAAAAAGGGGAAGAAAGTGAAGCCGGGGCCTATTGCAAAAGCCAATGGACACAGGAACTTGGACATTAACGAGGAGTTGGAGGACCTGCAAGACGCTCTGTCACCTGTGTATGATCAATTGAGAATCGTGCGCAGCTGGTGGGTCTTGGAGGTTATTCCTTCAAGCATACGGTTTCAGAATGCGGATAACGAGTGGATAACGTACTTCAGGTATGTCGTTTTTCTGGCATTAGAGCCTTTTTGAACTCACTCGCCCTACAGCTCGAACCTTGCACGGCCAAGGATTATCCCTAGTCAGGATGGCATCATTAAAGTTCACAGGACGGTTCAACTTCGCATGGAAGCTAACCCTCCTGTGGACTCAAAGAAGAGGAGACACTACACGCCCCGGGCTCGGTTTTCTGTTGAGCCAACATGGATCGATTGAGAACTCCGATAGTGATTATTCTGTCTTGTTAAGCCCATGTTCTTTCTCGACTCTTTCACCGCGTCTAGCTTCGCAGCAGTACTATAAGTTGACTATAAGGTTGTAATATATTCCATCTCAATACACAATGATACAGCACCGAGAGTAGCATCCACTATAAAGTAGAACGAGTAATAGTATACATTACGCACGGCCCAATTCGCCCAACAATAAATAGGCCTGAACACAACCTTCTTCCCCTATAAGCGCTCGAGGTAATCGCAGCCTTCGATCATTTGAAGCGAAACGGCCTGAACCTAGTGGGTTGTCAGCTCTGGTCTAGGAGGTCGTTAACAAAATAGCACGCACGTTGGAAGGATGGAAAGGTTGGAAATGGTGTCCCGGGATGTCTATTACTTTTACCTGACTGCCAGACAGCGATTCCCATCCTGCGCTTATCAGACGTGGGTCGCTGCGGTTTGACAACCACGAAGGAACATCGACGCCTGCAGGACTGAAGCCTTCTCTGGAGCGAAGCAGGACCAACGGCGGGCAACGACCGGACACGTATTCAGGCTTGTACTTCCCGAGCAAGCGGGAATTCATTGAGAACTGAGCCTTCACGAGCCGGCCGAGTTCAGAGGAAGAACCTCGGCCGTCAAGGCTGAGGATTGAGTCGATCAACGAGTCGGACAGTGGTACATGATTGGTAGGGCTGGGCGAATCGATCAGAAGAATGCCTTGAACGCGTATGCCCTGCCTTTCGAGGTGCCCAGCGACCTCGTAAGCTGCCACACCTCCAAAGGACCAGCCTACAATTGAGAATGAATTTCGAGATATACCGTCACAATGAAAGGTGACCCAACTCACCTCCGAGTAAGACGGGGCCAGTTGCAACGCCCGAAATCAAATCCGCGTACGACTTTGCCATCTGGCCAACGCTATCCCAAGCTCGAGCAGTAGGGAATTTAGGGTTATGGACGCCCCAAACAGGTCGCCCCATTTGCGAAAGGCGCTCCAGATAGTTTACGAGACCACTTCCGTCGTGTATGAGGAACAGCGGAAGGCGTCCGGGGTTGGATGATTGTATGGGAAGCGGGACCGTATCGAGTCGGAGGAGGCTGGTGATGTCTGTCGACGTGGCCTTCTTGTCAATCGCGCACGGGCGCACGGGTTCCGATGGCTTCGAAAGTCGGGACGTCAGATATGATTGGGCTGCCCGAGGGGTGTGGAATTTCGTGAAGAAGTTGTTGGGCAAGTCGAGGCTGCACTCCGCCTTTAGCGCGTGAAGAGCTTCGATCGATGTGAGAGAATCCAATCCCAGGTTTTCGAACTCAACGTCATCCTCGACATCCCGAATACCAACATCGAGAACTGACGCAAGAATTCGTTTGACGTCAGGTTCTCCGGCCAAGAGATGTGGGGGTTCTGAGAGGGTATCCTCCGTGACCAGAGTCCTCGGCGTAGAGGTACCGCTGAATGTCGTTGTCGGAGAATAATTTCCTGCAGAAGTTCTGGAGTTTATCTTCGTTGAAACCTCCCTTATAATGTCCGCAACAGTGGTGCAGAATGATAACGTGTGGGCATTAAGGCTTGCGTCTGGGAAAGCATGACCCAGTCGGCCAAAAATCTCGATAGACATCAGTGAATCCACCCCAAGAGAAGCCAAGTCGGTGTTGACATCCACGTCCTGTGGTTTCAGGTCGCAAGTCTGGGAGATGATATCGACAATGGTGCCATGCAAGTTGGGAGAGACGCTGGTCGAAGTGGAAGAACTGAAAGAAAGATGGGATTGCTGTGGTTTGATGGAGATTGATGGCTGTAGTTCGGAAGGACGAGATAACCCCTTTCCTGCGGCGAGAGACAATCCACGCTTGAATCTATCAAGGGGAACGCGACGGAACTGCATCCCTTTCATGTGCGCAACGATCCTCCTTGGCTCAGCGCAGAGCACAGCATACGTGTCCGCAAGAACCATGCCATCCTCCGGAACCCAAGCGTTGCTGCAGTAGACGGTGTAGGCCGCGTCGTTGCTGACCAGGTGAGGGATGACTTTGACGGCACCGACCTCACTGCAGATGAATGCATCGTTCGGACCACCTTGCAAGTTGGCAACAAAGCCGGCTACATGAAGCAACGTGTCCATGAAAACGGGATGGACGACGAACTTTCCACGGTCGTGATCGGTGGGGAGGCAGACGTCCGCGCATCCTTCCATGCTACTGGCGTCCACAGTAATTGAACGCATGGTGTGATATTGCTTCGAATAATCAACCACCCGGGGGAAAATGACCTCATAAGCAGTCCGAGTCGAAAAAACCTCAGGTGGTTGTCCAGTGCTTGGCCTAACGACGGCAGCCATATAGCGCGAGATTGTCGGAAGAGTTCGGGTGAATTTGGTAACAGTCTGCAACGTCGACTGTAAGCGGTATTCGCCATGGGCATGGATAGTCTCCTCTTGGGACGAGCCGGACAGCGAGCTGATACTGAACATGCCAGATCTCTCCTGGATAGTTATCGACACGACAACAACGCGCCCGACAGATTCCTCATAGACCAAAGGCTTTGTGAAGACCAGCTGGCGTAGGATTGTATGGGTGTCCTGGAGCGCAATGCCAAGGTGGTGGCAGGCAAGGTGTATACCTGAGAGAGCCTGCTCGATGTAGACTGACGCTGGGCAAAGAGACGTGCCCCCCACAGTGTGGCCACTGATCCATCGAGCAAGGCTTCTGATTGGCGTTGTAAACATCGCTATGAAACCGTTTTCCTCGTTTGGACGCTGCTTCCAGCTATCTAGCATGGGATATCCGGTGGCCATCGGCGCCACTAGAGACACTTCAGACGTGCTCCCGTCACCCACTGGCTGAGGTTCTAGGTAGTCAACCCAGAACTTCTTGGGCGAAAATGGGTACGAAGGAAGGCTGATGCAGCGGACGGAATTGACATGCGCAAATGTGGCACGCCAGCGAACGTTCACACCAGCGCTGTAAAGCTGGGAAAGGCCTGTTGTGAGTGTCGTCCAAGGATCTTGTTGTCTCCGGAGGGACCCTAGGAGGATGCTGTCACGGGGAAGGCTTCCGTTGGACTTGAGCATGGGAAGTGTCGTAGGGTGAGGACCGATCTCGATCCAAGCGTCTATCGGTATTTTCGATGAATGAGCAGCCAACGCTTGTACGCCCCTGTAGAACTGGACAGGTTCTACGCAATGTCGAGCGAAATAAGTCGCATTAAAGACGGAGGAATCGCCCGGTGAAACAACCCGTCCAAGAACATTGGACACGATTGGGATTGTTGGGGCGTTAAGCGAGGCGCCCCGGGCCACTGCAGTGAGATCGTCCAAGAGAGGAGCCATCGCTAGGCTGTGATAACCGAAAGGAACGGCGAGGATAATGTTCTTGCAGCCAATCTGAGCATCTAGATATGCTTTGAACGTCTTGAGGCAGGCCAAAGGCCCAGCAACAACACAATCGATAGGGCTATTGAAGCATGCAATAGAGAGAACAGAGAACTCGGGCGAAGCGTGGAGCGCCTCGTGCACGGAGGCGGATCCCAAATTCACGGCCATCATTCCTGTCGTACGAAGGGCGCAACTCTGGACCATAAGTCGTACGCGGTGTGCGACGATAAATAAGGCATCCTTGAGGGACACCACGTTCGCGATTACCAGGGCGGCATACTCTCCAAGGCTAACAAATTTTCATTCAGAGTCTTCTTCAGGCATCAAAACGTAGATGCATACCTGTGTCCCACGACGGCTGTAGGTGATAAGCCCCACGACATCCATAATTTTGCTAGAGCGTATTGGAGGGCAAAAATTGACGCCTGATATGCTTGGAATTCGTCGGAAGTAGAAAGACCGCTAGTCTGACCGTCGGCAGTGATGATTGCTAGAACGCCAGGGAAGCCACCAGAGACAAGAATTCCATGGCAATCGTCGATGTACCTCCTGAACAGCGGCGACGTTCGATAAAGAGCGTTACCCATGCCCAAGTATTGGCCACCTTGACCAGAAAAGACGAAAACGACGCGCGCGTCCTTGCTTGATGTTTGGACTGCGAGAGCCCTCCGTAGTTTCCCGATGAGATCTTCGACAGTGTTGGCGGAAATAGCCAACCGATGATCATATATCTGTCTGCGTGCGGTGGATGTATAGGCAATGTCAGAAAGCGGCTCTTCCACGCTTTCTAGATAGTGCAGGAATTTCGAGCGGAGTATCTCGAGTGTGGCGTCGTCCTTGGCCGACAGCCCGAAGACATAGGACATTTGGTCCGCGACCTCACGGACACGAGATGCAGCGTGCTCCTCTAGTAAGAGGGCAGTGTTAGATCCAGCTGCACCGAAGTTGTTCAGCAACGCCAGTCTGGTCATGCCTGCATGGGAAGGGGGCCAATGGACATTCACCGTGTCGATGATGGTATTGTCAGAGTCGAGGGGGGCAATTCGTGGATTGAGGTGCTTTAATGAGATCTGGCGTGGAATCCGTTTATGCTGAAGCATGAGCAGAAGCTTCGCGAGCCCAGCTGCTCCTGACGCCGCTTCCAGGTGACCGATGTTGGCTTTGATGGATGTGATATGAAGTGGATTTTCGGCGGATCGTTGGACTGAGAAGACGCTCCGGATACTTTCGAGCTCGTTTGGGTCACCTGCCTGTGTTCCGGTACCATGCGCTTCAACAACATTGACGCGGCTGGGATCGACGTTGGAGTTCTCCAAAACGCGCCTGAAGAGAGCCGCTTGGGTTGGAGCATGGGGATGTGTGATCGAATGGGCGAGTCCACTCTGGTTTACTTCGATCCCGCGTATGACGCCCAAAATTCGGTCGTTTTCGGCGAGCGCATCTGAGAGTCGCTTTAAGACGAAAACTCCGCAGCCTTCGCTGCGTGAATACCCGTCGGCAGACGCGTCGAAGGCTTTACATTGGCCAGTCGGACTCAAGAAATGTGCACGATCAAGCCCTAAAAACATCTGCGAATGCGCCGTCAGATCCGCTCAGACCGGATGAAAAGAATGACCTACATCAGGACTAGAGACGATATTCACGCCTCCAACCAAAGCTGAGTCACAATCACCATTCATCAAGGCCCTAGCACCCTGATATAGGGCGACATTGGAGGATGAACAGGCCGTGTCAACGACGATTGAAGGGCCACTCAGTTGCATTGCATAGGATATGCGACCGCTGAGAAACGCCTTCAATGTCCCTGATTGAGGATATACATTAGCCGTGAATTGAAACATGGTAAAAATGAGGTACCTGGGCTATAGTACACGTCGATGTTGTCCCTCAGGTTTTGAATGTAATCATGAGTCGCTACGCCAATATAGCATCCAAATGTTTCTGGGTTCGTGGTCGGGGTGGCATTCGGAACGTAACCTGAATCTTCAAGGGCTTCGTAGGCCGTGTGCAAAAGAATTCGCTGCTGGGGGTCCATGCTCCTTGCTTCTCGTGGGCTGATCTTGAAAAATCTGCATGCAGCGAACAATGAGATCAGGAAATCACGGGGAATCATTAAACGTACTTGTTGTCGAAGTCATCGACAGCATCGATGAAATTTCCAGTGTGCGCCTTCATGGTACGTTTTGGATTTTGACCCTCGTTATAATCCGAAACTTTGAAACGATGTTCAGGGATCTGAGGGATTTCCATTAGAGAAATATTATTTGGAAGGAAAATACTTACCTCCGATATCGTATTGATGCCATGTTCGAGGATTTCCCAGAGTTTGGAAACGTTTGGGGCACCAGGCATATTGACCGCCATGCCGATGATGGCGATAGGCTCTTGCTTAGCCTTACGCTCCTGGCGTGTCGTATTTGCCAAGTCGATGACGGATAAATAGCCAGGAGGGAAAACTCGTTCGATGCCCCGCGCTAACCCAGCCCCCGGGCCAACGTTAAGAAGCCGTATGGGAGTAGAATCTGGAGATGACCTGATCACATCCTCGACCACAAGATTCCAGTTGACTGGTTGAGTAAGGAGCATGTCCACCACAGATTCCAGTAGAGAACCGGAAGGCTCATCTTTCGTGATGGCATGCCCAGTGAATGTGGATCGGATGGGCACCTTGATATCACAAAATTGCGGCAACTTGATGCTCCTAGAGGTAACGTCGGCGAGGAGACGCTCGCGTGTGGTGTTTACGTGGATGGGCGAATGGTAGAGGGTGTCAACAGAAGTTGCGTGAACCACTGAATCCCGCTCAGCCGTGACGAAGGCAGAGAATGCTGAAAGAACGTCTGGGCGGCCTGATACGGTGACACACGTGTCGTCGATGATTGCCGTTATGTAAACAGAGGGCGTTTCAAGTCCCTGGTTCGGAAAAGAGAGAGAGGATGATATCAGTAAACGTTAAGCTGCAGAACGACCCTCGTTACCTTGCTAAAGCTTGAAATAGCGACTTCTGCCTCCATTCTGCTCATGCCAATGAACACGAGACTCCACGGAAGCTTGGTGTCCAAATTAAGGGAACCACACTTGAGTGTATCGCGCCTGTAGAGTTGAGAACGGATTCCAACCCAAAGAGCTAGACGGTAGGCCTCGACTGCCGTGGAAATGTACGAAAAGGTGGATGTCGATGTCGCGACGACGCATGCTGGAAGTATTCCCGAAGAGAAGCCAAGCACTCCCAAGCCATGTTCAGAATTCTTTTTGAGAACGTCGCTGAAGGGAGTGAGAGAGTCGCTAGAGATGCCCGTCTCCTCAATGAACGAAAGATAGCGCAATGTCTGCAGCAAGAATAATGTTGATCCCGAAATGACAGGATTTTGCAGATAGCGCCCCTCCGGCCATGAGAGGAGATCTTCAGGCTTCGAGAAGTCTGCGATGTCGACTGCCACGTGTAATGTCTCGGGTGCGGATAGGGAAGAGAGTTCGCGGTGAAAGGCCTCGTGACAAGCGGAGAGGAGAATTGATCCTGAACGAGATGAGGCGTCGAGAATTGCTCTTTGTCGTGTTTGAGGAGCTGCGGCTGCGGTGGTACCCTGACCCGCAAAAACAGGTAGATGCAATGGAGGAGGGCTGGCGGCGACCATCGCAGCTGCGTAGATTGGCAGCCCAGATGCAAACGATGGGCCCTGTTCTTATAACGAAGTTTTGTAAGCCCACATATCTGTATGAATCACCGCGCAGGCCTTCCAAAACCAGTTCCGATGCTTTTGTTACGATCACAGGCGCGAAGGATATTTTGTAAGAGAATACCATTAGAGTATCACGATAAACCCATTGATCCGAGAAGAGAAAGCTCTCATGCGGGCTTCGTACCTGTGATCTCCAGGCTTTCGAGACGCAAATTGGAGCTAAGCCGCCTGCAAGCGACACACTGGACGGTTCTCCGACGGCCTCGTGAGGTCACAGAAGCTTCAATGGCTCCCAAGTTTGAAATTTCTTGCAACGAGGCGTTCACAAGCTGGTCGACAACGACGGGTGTACTGCGTCAATCGCCACCCCACTAAGATCTCCGTTAACGAACAAAAACCACTGACTCCCTACTCAAAATCTTCCAGATGAGTACGCAGATTATGAAACGAAGCCTTCATACCAGAGAAAAGCACGAAAATCGACTAATTCTCGGTGCCAATATGTCAAGGCCATCGACGCAACTTGCAAAAGCTCCAACGGAACAAGATTGGTCTCGGCTTGGCCTTATTTGTCCACTGACCATTCTGGGATTCCATCAATACGTTTCCTACGCACTAGCACAGCTCTGGCCTACTACAATCTTCATTCTGTGCGGGCGGGTTGATTCTCTCTCCGGTTTCATGCATTGCGTTGCACGATTGAAGTGGGTGTGTGGGCGTTTCGTTTGTTCCTAGGTATCAGGTGAGAATTGGATTCTTACCGCATGAATCAGGTCGAGGCTTGAGCGCTTGAGCATTCGAGCATTTTCAGGATTTCTATCAGCTACCATCAACGATTGAATGCCGCCAAGTCATACTTAGCCTGCGGGCCTACGGTACTTGCCAACAAACGCACGGCACACCCGAAGAAGCCACCCCCCTGGGCGTTCAGTAACCGGGCAAAGATTGATGTATCAACGAAATGTGTGGCGGTCTAAGCCGCTGCAGCACGTTTATTTATTGATCAGATGAACAAGGCCCAGCGGGAGAATATTTGGACACGCGTCTGCATCCCCTGTGTCTGTTGTGCGGCTATCTTCCTGTAGGGCGCGTCCATTCGGCATTGGATATGGGTCAACAGGCAAGTGAGGCACTTTCAGGCACCAAAAGATTAGATGATCTCGTTCGACGTTGAGTACTATGCTCTGTTGTTCAATCTGTCGACGCCTCTTACCGCCTGATCGTTTCCGCTCTGTTAGGGTGTACACGGTCTTACGCGGAGGTCCTGAAGTAGGTATGTATGTTGTCTGGCTTGTTCTCGGTCCTTGACGTAGTACTCGAACCCGCATTCCAGTCTTGCAGCTTGCCAGGTTCGCAAACGCAAAGACATATACTGTGGGTTGTAGCAACACTGGAGCGCACACTTCTTCCAGCGATAAAAATCAAAATACACCCTTCAAATCATAACCCTCAATCATTCCCGACCCTTGGCGAGGATTCGACATCGGCAAGTTTCACATGCCTCGAGGCAGGCTCATACTGATTGAAAGCTGATAGAATATGTTTGCAAGCCTACCCAGGGTAGAGGACGATCTAAGCGGTGCACGTTCTTTTGAACGTTCACGGACTTCAGGAGCCATCGAAATGAATCATGGCAAGGTACGTACCTTCTCTCATAAGTCTCGTCCGTTCATAAAATTCCACTGCTACGACGGACGCTTGAATACAGTTAGTTAATACCGTTCTGCAGGCCCAAAACCGCGCTCGCCCTTCCGAATGGCGGATAGACTGTGTGTCATGGCTCATGCCTGCCACTAGTGACAGGTTTTTCCATGAGACAGCGACCGTATGGACATGCTTCAGTGCTCCAAGATCAAGCGCCAGGATCAAGTTGAAGCCGTACTTGTTTTGGGGCGTCACGGCCTCGGTGGCAACATGCGGTGAGATTACACTCTTATTCCTTCCGCTTGATGTGAATGATTCTCTGGCGGTGGATAGGTCTAAATTGAAGATATGTTCGTTGTACAACTGCTGAATCTCCAAGAGTAAGCGGTGGGACGCTGCTGCTTAACTTTAAATTTTCAAGCTTCAAGCATCGCTAACTTCCCTGGGCACCTCATGTGGGCTCCACAGTCCAAAGGTCTGCATAGCAACGCTTCATTCCAAGTTCATTCACTTATTGCCATCCCATCTCCTGCCTTCTCCTCGTTCAATGCGGTCAGCAATTCCCATCGAAAGATGATTACGATTGAGTTCGAAGCGATTTTGTGAAGTCAGTTTCGCCATCTTAGCAGGGTGGGCAAAGCCTAAGTATTGATGCATCTGCCCCAGACCGTTGTACGGTGTTGAATCATTCATACCGCGAGTATTCCAGACGTAAAGAGACCGCTCGTCCAGGCTGGTCCTGGCTCGGAGTATCGCCCCTGGGGGTTAATCTATGAAAAGCGACTTGTATTTAGCGACATCGAAACCACCGGAGCCTTGGTTCACCCTGACAGCGATCTCTGTTGTATGTCAAGAGCCCATTTTTGGGGGCAATGCAGGGCGTAGTGTGGATCGCGATGCGTCCACAAAAATCCACTTCGCCGCCACAGTGGTGGCCCGAACCCAGCTGGTGTAGTTGATTCATGTTGATTTTTAAACTAGCTTCAAGTTAAGCTTCAAGTTCTTGTAAGCCCTGCAGACACTCTTGAGAACTTCACCCGGGACGACAGCCATCCGTGGCGAGCAGCATTGTTGGTGGCCTTTGAATACTTCATCGCTGCCAGGGTAACTTCATCTCCGAGAGAGTCGTTGAGTTCCGCCACTGCGCAGTCGCTGGCGAACTGGCATAGTAGCCTCCGCTGAGTACCAATCGTCATGAAACGTCTGATGGTTTTTGACAGCGGTGCAGCAGATATAGGGACCGCCAGACTCATTGATCGTCACTGCAAGGCTACTTAGTACTAGGCCAGCTAATATTTTGAAGACGTCGACATCAATATTCCTATGGCGCTGAACGGCTCCGCAATGTTGAGCATAGCCCTGCATGTCCAGATACCGGTGACCACTACTGTGCCCCTCTCTCCTCTACTGCGGTGATGCCGAAGACATTCTGTCGGCTCGGTGCCACCGTTTATCCGCTCAAAGTTCAACTGGCAGGCGGCATCTCAATTATGTTCCCTCGATTCCAGCGGCGTCTAGGTACCAGTCATGAACAATCCGCCACACCAAACTCCACACCACCTTTGCTACGCAGATGCTCCAGGCCTTACATCTGTATTCAAGGCATCATCATTGTCAGATGCAGATGATACATACATTCCGAGGCCCGTCGACTGCTCTATATCATTCCGGGATTACAAAGAATCTTCTTGATCTTCCTGCCTGCGGTTCCGATTTACTGCCACTCAGTTGCGACTGGAAAGCCTGTGGTATCGGTAACATGTCGTAAAACTCTGGGTAAGTTCGGACTCTGGAATTGAAAGACAGCGAGCCCTCTATCTGATGTCGCTGTCGTAGTTTCCATTCGGGCGCAAAAACGAGGTTGTTATTCAATGGAGTTGCTCCGTCAGTGCATATTGACTTGCAAGAGTACACATAAGTCCCATTCACTGCCCTCGTTGGGTATGGCAAATCGGCCTACATCCAAAGGCCAGTCCAAGGTACAGACAACCACTTGACCTGTTTTGACAGACTTTTTCTGTTGATTTCCCTGACTTCATGAACCTTGCATCCCTGACCTCTTATTTCAATTTGAATTTCGACTTCGCTGCATGAAGCCAGACAAAACGATCCTACGGTGCTTGCACTCATGCCCTCTCAAGAGATTCCATAGGGTGCGTTGCGAGTCTCAGCATTGCTCCCCACCGCAATTCCCGTCGAAATCCGTGAGTGTCCCGCGAGTGTCTTCGTTAGATAATACCTATCTTGTGCGCCATAATGATGTTCTATAGTCCATTAAAAGTCTGGTTGACGCCATTTTCTTAACGTTATCTTTCATTAGGACGCCAGCGGCCCGCGATCACACTCCTGACGGCAACGAGTGAAGCACCGTTGCATGGCCATTGGCTTCTCCAGTGTCGTGCCTCGCCTGTGGGGAATGCGCTTGGCAGGACGCCTCGGTTAAATGACGGTCCCTGGGTCCCTGATCGGGTAGAAAGGCTTGGAGCCTGAGAATGACGTGTCTGGGCTTCCATAAGTAAGTAATTGACACTTCAAGGGTGCATGGATTTGCGACTTGCGATTTGCAACGGTTCTTACGCATAACACATGTGGAGGGATCAATCATCGTTCCTCCTCCTCACACAATACTTACATAGAGTCGAGGGTTTTCTGATGTGGAATTTGGCGCGCGTGGGGAAACAGGTCAACAAATTCATATACATTAAGACGCCTCGATGCAAATCGCAAAGGTAGTCGCTGATGCTGGGAGCAATCGGTTCTGGAGTGAATCAGAGAAGAATACAGAGAATGCATCATGTGGCCTGTCCAATAGCTGCGATGCGTCTTTTGACTCGCAACCAATGGTCAAAATGGTCCTATACATACTTTGCCGACGTCGTAACCTCGGGTCGACCCTTTTTTCGATACTGACTTGCCACGTCAGGTCGGTCAGATCGTAGAGGTCCGACGATGATCATCATCAAGGCTTCGAGCGCTCGTCTAAGCTTTTAGGCGTAACCGGATGTCACTGGGCCCGGCCCCTGCTTTACGGTGCACCTATATTCGTCAACATTCAGGGCGGCTTTTCGTTGTCGGTTTCGATGCTCGATGCTGGCGCATCAAGGTTGTAGCCGCGCCACCTCTGCTTCTCCGCCATTGTCTGCGGTTCGAATCCACCTCATACTGCGTCGCATTGCCGTCGTTTCACCAAGACCGGCGGCCGGGAATACGCCGCTGCTTTGTAAGAATGATCTGTTCACCGGAGGATAGTACGAGGTCGGGGGGTAGGACCAGACGAAGGTCTCAAGGGGACGAGGCAGCTCTCCGACACCACTCTAGTCAGAAAGATGCAAGATGATATCAAGAGTACGGTGGGTGATATATTATATTGGGGCGACTAGGCTGCCAAATCGAAGGTCACGTAGGTATCTGTGTTATTGACTTTGTCATAGGTGCCATCAGAATGCAAGGACAGTGACCATAAGACCAGAGTAGCACAAATCGAGACCAGTCGCATAGTAAACTGCCTCATCTAGTCGACGTCTCAATCCCGAAGCCGCAGAGAGCCATAAAGATCGCCCTGGGAGCGTTCGTCGCTTGCACAGCCTAGATTTCGAAGCTACCAATCCCGCTTCCGAATTTCCGTTGCAACATAGAACTGAATTCTTCACTATATGTCAAGTAAATTATCAGCCCATATAGGGCGTGAAGTCAGTAAGCACTTGGTCGAGTGGTTGTCGAAATGGCAAAAACTGTGGATTAGTATCAAGCAAAGACATAGGTATGCGTGCAGTTACGAATACTATGCACAGGATTGAGAAAGAGGATGGGGATAAAAAGGCTTGGAGCTGTCCGTCGCTCGCAAGTACAATGATCCGATGAGAAGAGCAGAAGATTGTTTGCTTTACAAGGCCATTCATAACACGGTGTTTGCGGATTGGAACCCCGACATCATACATACTGCTCTTCCACTGTCGACAACTACCCGATTCCTCTTCATCGTCGGGGAGGACTTTTGGGAGGGGCTACACAATCTAAGCGTAATGCTGATTTCCGACATCGTTAGAGCTGTCGCGCATTGCGAACGCCGACCGAGCTGGAGTAGTTTCTTAAGCAATATTTACAAGTCGGACCCAGCAGGCTCGCTGCTTTCGTATATCGTCTAGTTCCAAGATATTTCCTCTGTACTTGGACTATTCAGGTTGTTATATTCCCTCACTAAAACCCAAGGTCATCCGGCGACTCGTGATTCAACTTTGACTTTTCATGCCCAGCGACGCTCAACCAATCAGAGAAGTGGCGTCGTGTACAGATGACGGCTTGTTGCGACATCGCTAAGAAGGAGAGGCCATGCAAAGCTCTGCTTTGGCGTCGTTAAACAAGAACATCGGATACGCAGGCGGGACTGGCTGGCAGTTGTGCCTTGCATTCCAGATTCGCATGCCCCACCGCATAGCCGCCAGGCGCAATAGCTGCACCAGCATTCACATCTATATTTTGTGAATTTGCTGTTAACGATAGAGGTATGTAGGAGCTCTATTGACTACTGAACACGCGTGTTTTCTACACATTGTTGATTTCGGCAACTTCCGGCCCATTCACTCTCAACGCCTCGGGGGAAAGAAACTCTCACCGAACCTCCTCCTTCAGAGTACAATCGCATCATTTTTACTTCCCGAGCACCTTCAACTCTCCGGTCGTAATCATCGTCAGCAGATGTCAATCACCAGATCTGGCTCCTACCTTCTTTGTATGCGAAACTTAGTATCCGGCGTCCCTCGCGAAATGGCCAGGGAAGTGCGTGCCTACTTGGAACTCCCATGGACCGCGAAACTGGCTTCCTTGCCGAGGCGGTCTCCTTACATGCGTTCTAAACGGGTAATACTGATCGATCTGGCATATTTCAATGCAAGTCTTTATAACCTCCTCGGACAGACTGTTCTCTTCAAGTTCCCCAGCAATGGACCCACTCTACTCAATCCTGACATCTCAACCTTCACTCGACCTCAAGGCTAATGGCGAGGTTAGCAGGATGAGAAGCCACAAAGGTACCATTGGTTCACAACTTCAGAAGCCGCCGTTTTCTTTCTTACACTGTCTTCAACAAGGAAACATGCCGTCACTACCTCAGACGAAATACTGCCCGTTGTGTCCAGCAAAATTTACCAGGACAACACATCTCAACCGACACCTTCGGTCTCGTAAGAACTGGTTACCTTTTCCTTCGAGCTTCGCTGATCATTGTCTAGATACGAACGAAAGACTCCATCGTTGCACTGTAATTTCTTCCTCCGTCTTTAAGGATGCTAAATTCTAATAGTCTTCGATTCTAGATCTGCCAAGCGGAGTTTACGAGGAGCGACCTCCTCACAAGGCATAAAAGAACTTGCGGTGATTCGTACGTACATCGCTATACAAAGATGTTCGGCGAAAGTTCTGAAAACACGTCTTCCCAGAGTTAATGCGAATCGCTCTCGGCGAAAATCCTGTCAGGTGAGGATAACTTATTCCTTGAGCAGGTCGTCATGGTCTGATACAGAAGTTATAGGCTTGCGCTGAGTCAAAAGTTAAATGCAACTTGCAGTACCCCTGCTCGAAGTGCTCCTCACGTGGCCGCGAGTGCGTCTTCATCAACGACCCAGAAGCTTCACGAAATAAGAAGTTGGCATCGTCGAAACGAAAGCTTTCTCTTTCTACATCCTCCTCCGCAGGCAGCAGCGTTGGGTCGTCGACACCAAGTATGTTCTCGGAATCTCTGGCGAGCAGTCCCGCGGAATATCCCCCTACATTCTCCCCTTTCACGTCAACGACGCCGATTTCCCCGCATTCCACGCTCCCTATGATGCCGGCCCTCTCAGTATCTCCAGGGTCTTCATCCACATCATCATCACATTCGTCTCCTCGGTCCGAGTTCTTCGAGAATCAGCCTGATATCTCCGGAACATTTGACATGAATTTCGACACATACGCGCTCGACGCATACCTGAACCGGGCTTTCACGAACACGATGGTGGACCCTTACTTTGACCCAACGATATCGTCGTGCTCACCCACAGAGCCTGGATCCATTAACGACTTCTCGTGGCTCGAGGGCAATGACTTCTACTCCAGCTTTGGCGACGAGCAATTTGCTTTCCCACAGCCCAATGCATTTGAAGATCAAGGGTTCACCGCCGCCGACTTTGGTGCTCTCACGTCAACTGAGTCCGTTGTCGACACCTCGCCTCGGATGTCCGCGCATCAGACATCACCCATAGATCCCATCGCCAGCTCATTCTACGACGCCTCGGTGGTGATCAATCCTCAAGGACCATTGCCCGCGGAGCTCAATCATTATCGTATGTCTTTTCAACAGAGCCCGACGCCCTTTTGCTCACTTGACCTTGCGCTCCAGTGGGCCTTTTCTTTTCTGAGTTTTGCACACAGATCCCGATCGTGCATTCTGCAACATGGAGCATGGACGATAAGCCATTGATCCTCGTGCGTGCTATGCAGGCATGTGGTGCCCTTTTCGTTAAAACGAGCACGGCGGCGACATTCATCGAGGAGACATTGACTTCCACAAGAGATACTTTGATCATGGAATTTGTAAGCGGCGCCCATCTTATCTTACCGGCTTTTGATCCGAGCTGACGGTCACCAGGCCAAAATCTCGACCGATCCTCGAGAACAGAACCATCTCATCCTCACTGTCGTACTGTTGCAGACGATAGGGATTTTCCACCACAAGGCGGACCAGAGAATATCGTCGAATGTCTATCATGGGATGCTTGTGATGGTGCGCTCGTTGCGTTTTTTTCATCAAATAAATTACTTACACGAGCACAACCTTTGCAGATGATCCGCAGAACTGGGCTCATTCCTCGGGTAGGCGCATGGACGCCTCCTGACTTGAGCGACGCACAATCCATAGACTCCGCTTGGAGAGACTGGGCCAACTATGAAACGATCAAGCGGTACGCCAAATTCATTATGGGATCCTGAACCGCGTCTAATGACACTGCACAGTGTGCTGTTCTTGTCGTATCTTCACGATTGCTGTCACTGCATGTACTTCTCGCTCTCGCCGTCTTTCCAGCCGTCCGAGCTCGATCTCTGCCTGCCATGTGACGACGCTCTATGGGCCGCAAGCGATGCCAGGACATGGTATGGAGTTTCTCAAGCGCCGTCACCCTACGGAATAGGCGACTCGCGGATCTCGGGCTTTCCAATGAAGCGCGCACTGGCAGTTCTGGGCGAAACCCGCCTGTCCACGGTCTCGCTATCCCTCAACTCCTTCGCGCACTTCATTCTCATCCACACCATCCTGCGAAATCTCTACGCCTCTCATGCCGAAAACCCAGCCGCAGACTCTGGTATGACAAGGATCGGGGATGAGACCACTCCAGCCCAGGAGCACGACAACGCCTTCGCCATCCAGTACGCGCTGCACAACTGGCTACAGATGTGGCTGAACAGCCCCGAGTCGATGCAACTCGAGGAAAGCCGCGAGGAGCCCCCATTCACTCGCAACGCTCTCCCGTTCTATTGGCTTGCCCAAGTGTCCCTTCTGGCGATCCAGGACGGATCCGCCATGTTCGGAGGCCAATCCCCCGATGCCAAAGCCGACGGTCGCTTCCGGCTGATGAAGGAGTGGTTGGATCATATTCGGACGTTCCTGAGGAGCGGCAACCAGATCCCCACCCATCTTTGGGACGAACTGATGAAGATTCGCTCTCAGATGTCCGTGGACGATGTCCAAGAGAACGATGATCATCCCAACGGCCTCCTTGCGTTCTTCTCCAACATCACTTATTGATCGGCAGCCCCATGCGCTCGCCCTCGGGAGTTGATTTCCCGCATCATATGCCTCTCTATGTATGTATTTTTTATCTTGCGGACTGCTGAATACATAGAATCACGGAGCCCTGTAATAACACCAAAATACTTGTAGTTTATTAGCTATAGTAAGTAAGTAGCGTAGAATTATGTGCCTTTACAAAGAAGAGTGTACAATGTATTGATGATCGTCAATCTTATCTTGTCTTTCGGGACTTTGTCCTCCTCGTCGCGATCGGAGTCCTCGGTGCTGGAGAAATAGCTGCATAAGTACAAATGCGAGATCGTGCCTGGAGCCACAAACGCTACAAATGGGTCAATTGCGCGCACGGCAACTTGCACTGGTGTGCACCGCACGCGACGCGAGGGCGCGTTGCGCCTCTTAAGCGCCTCTCATCAGCGAGTGGAGCCTGCCAATCATCGGAAAGGCGCTCGCCTACACTTGACACGCACAACGACGCCGCAGTGTCCTCCGAGGGTTCCTTCCAATGTCCATTGTCAAAGTAACTCGCGCATTGTTCTTGGCAGGTCCAGGCGTGAAGCATCGCTCTCAATTTCGCCGCCGATATATCACGAGTTCGTACAGAGCACGGAGAAATGGAACTTCAACTTGAAGCGTGTAAATGACATGGAGAAACAATGGACAATACCATGGAAGATGTCAAGTTCGCAAAGTCCGATGCATGAGCAGCACTCACGGAGTTGAATCGTTCAAAGACTCGTGCACTCCTCAGTCGCTGCAAATTCTTCGAAACGAGCGTGTCCCTTTGGTGGTAGGGTGCGATAATAGCTTATATCTCTCGAAGGTTTCTAGACAACCACGCCATGTCGGCAAGAAATATGGAATAATAACACATGGTATCGACGAACTGAAGAGAGAGGCGAGCATTCAGTACTTTGACTCAGTACTCGGTGCCCAACGCAGGCGGTGCCAGTGAACCTTGCACACGTCCCAGATGCAAGAACTGAAAGAGAATCGACGAAAAAAAATTGATTGAGGTATATCCTGGAATATCGAATACATCAAGGATGGGAGACACAATAAGGAACACCAGCCACCGAACCAAAGGCGAAAACCTGAGGAAAAAGATGTTGTCAGCGACATGGTCAGGTCAAATGTCAAACCAAATGGAAGAAAGAAGGGTCTCAGCAAGAAAGGGTGAGTTCTCACACGTCCGAAAACGCATCATACTCATTAAAATCAGTTTATTTTTTGGAATCATCGACGCCGCGAAGAACGGCTTGGACAAGGTGAATGAGAAAACTGGTACTCACAATTGCTGGCCATAGGCCGCAATCCTCTGCGCTCTCCAGGTACACTCTAAAAAGCCAAGCTGAGATGAAAGACAATAAGCTCCAAGACAAGACAGCCGCAGCAAAACGAGGCAGCAGGCAGCGCTCTGCGCGAGAAGAGGGGAAAAAGAAGATAACACAAAAAATTTGCGCCAGCGGTTTTGATGACCATCGGTGTTATGGTTTTGATTATCCCCGACGGGGAAATGCTTGGCCAACTCAGGACTGTTCAAACGTTAACGCGTTCACCTCGCGCTGGGCTCACTCGCAATGATAGTCGAATTCATCATCCTAGCGGCAGTTTATCGCAGAATATCCACAGTAACTGCAGCAGACTACTCGTGTAATTCTACTTGTCCATAAGCCGTCACCAGAGCGCACGGTCACGCTTATTTCACTGCGAGCTTGAGTTGGTCTGACTTGCTCTGAAACTGCAAGCTTCTTCTTGCTCTGCGATGCCCGTCAAACTCTCCGGAAGCTGCCACTGTGGCGCAGTGCGATTCACAGTCGAATCTAGCACCCCTGTACCTTACCAGGCACGTATTTAATCTTACTGACACTTGCGTGAATTCCTGACATAGTGCTACCTCTAATCGTCCGCCTTGAACAGCTATGTGTGTGCTCCATCTGCAGGAAGGTGGGGGGCGTCGGGGGCTCCATCAACCTCGGTGCACATGCGGAAACGCTTCATGTAGAGGGAAAGGAACATATAAGGTGTGACGTCTTGTACATAACTTCGCTTCAACGTTGAATCATGTTCCTTACAGCGTGTACAAGGCGGTTATGGATCGAGGTACCCCCGATCAATCCATTGCATCCTCTGAGCGGAATTTCTGTTCCAAATGCTCGAGTATGCTCTGGCTCTACGACGAGACTTGGTGCGCCCCCCCCCCCCTCTTTCGCATTAATACACAGCCTCGCTCATCGCCTGCCGCGGCGCTACTACAGGCCTGATCTACTCCATCCCTTCGCGTCGGCGATCGACTCCCCTGAGCTCAAGGTCCCCGACACACTCGTAAGTCCCCAACTCGCCATGTCTGCATTGCACCAACCGTCTGTTGTCTGTGATCAGGTCTGTGTCAAGCTGGACTCCAAACCTGCGTACGTGCGTCTACC